>MU683778.1:0-25035 GCA_026770625.1 Nicotiana glauca
ACGGTGCTCGTGTGCATTCTAATTCCATAGCCATCGGCATCGTAGAGAGTCAAACTAATGTTTGAGTCAGTTCCAACCTTTATAATTGATCCAGTTCGAACGTAAGTTGTGTACACACAATCATCTTCCTGCATTTTTAAATCAAATTTGGGTAATAAACTAGGGTTTGTGGGAGAAGAGAGTCTGGTTGTATGCAAACAGAGAGAGATTGTATTGGGGTTTGTAGATACGTTGTAATTATGTGAGAGAAAATACAAAAAGGGAGAGAAAAATAATAGTTAGCATATATGGTGCCTTAATTGTAGGATGTATCTATATTTAGATTTTTTGCTATAAAGAATAAAAAGTATTTATAGGATATAATATTTTAAAATGGTATTTATTATTGATAAATAGGGTACTAAGATTTTCTATAGGGTGTAAAAATTCCTTCATAAAATGGGTTCTGTTGCTGAAAAATGGGGAGAGTGTTGATTTGTTATGGCTGGAGTTGGCTAAAGTTGCTTTAATTTGTGGTCAAGTTTTAAATAAGTATTTATAGTGGCTATTTTTGTGAAAATGCCCCATTTTTCAGTCCCTATGATTCAAATTAGTTTTTTTTAATTGATGAACAATGAGCTTGTAAATTAGAGATTGAAATTTGATTAAACAAGGAATAAAAAAATCTATTCAAGAAAAGTATCTCAAATTTTTAATAGGAAAAATATCCCAGTGTACATTTTTTTAGTGTAAATGTAAAATGCATTTAATTATTAGCCCCCTTGGCTTTCTCTTGCTTAACGCTTTCATATTTTAAATCTAAATTCAAGCTCAGTCCACTTTTATATCCTCATTCAGCTTTTCGAAAAAGAAAAAAAAATCCTAGTGCACCGTTTTCTAGGGGAGGATAAATGCAAAATTTATTTAATTATTAGCCCTTCTGGCTCTTTCTTGCTTAATGCTTTCATATTTTAACAAATTTACCCATTTGGACAGAAGAATTTTTTTATTTTTTTCAAAAAAATTTCAAGTTTTTTCGAAATCAGTGTTTGACCATAAAATTTTCAATTTTTATTTGAAGATGAATTTTGAAATTTTTTGAAATTTTAAAAACTTCAAAAAGCTATTTTTAAAAATTTTCACTTAGATAACTTACAAAAAATAAAAGGCAAAATGCCTTAAATCACCCCTAAACTTGGCTCAGATTATTAGTATCCTCCCCGAACTATGCCCGGTCTTAATTACCTCCCTCAACTTGGCCTTTTGAGGTCCATTACCCCCTAGACGCTGATGTGGCAAAAAGTATGGGTGCACTCACCTGCCACATGGATATTTCTGTCTATGTGACATTTTTTGAAAAATAAAATATTTTTTTTACCTTTTTAAGAATATTATTTTTTGAAATAATTTTTTTCGAATAAACTTTATAATAAAACTTGGATATAACTATATTATTTAGGTTAAATATATTTTTTTTTGGTAGAAAATAATTAAGTTTTAGTTAATCTTTTTTTGAATTTGACCTGAAAATAAAGATTTATACAATTGAAATAAATAGTCAAAGCATCTAAAAAGTTATAAAAAATACATAGTTGAAATAAATATTCATTGCATCAAAAGAAGAAATAAAAAGATTGTACAATTGCACTTGTAATTTCTTGCAATTGTACACTCTTTTTATTTCTTCTTTTGATGCAATGACTATTTATTTTAACTGTGTGATTTTATTTTTGTAGGTAAAATCTGTAAAATAAAATAAAATTAGAGCACCGTAATTTAGAGCTATATAAAAAATTATAGCCAAAATAATTAATTTCAAACTATGTCTTTTTATAACTTTTTAGATGCCTTGATTATTTATTTCAATTGTATAAATCTTTATTTTAGGTCAAATTCAAAAAAAGATAAACTAAAATTTATTATTTTTGGCCAAATAAAAATATTTAGCCTAAATAATGTAGTTCTGTCCAAGTTTTATTATAAATTGTATTCGAAAAAAATTATCTAAAAAGTAATATTATTAAAAAGGTAAGAAAATATTTTATTTTTCAAAAAAAATGCCACATAGACAGAAAAATCCACCTTGTAGGTGAGTGCACCCACACTTTTTGCCACATCAGCGTGTAGGGGGTAATAACTCTCAAAAGGCCAAGTTGAGGGGGGTAATTAAGACCAGCCGTAGTTCGGAGAGAATACCAATAATTTGAGCCAAGTTTAGGGGTGATTTAAGTTATTTTGCCAAAATAAAAACAACACTAATTTTTAAATACCATTTTCGCTTTATTTTTTTTTTTACTTTTTTAAAATTTTACAATTGTTATGTCCAAACAGCTACTTAAATTCAAATTACATCCGCTTTTTATCCCGGTGTACCTTTCTTTACGGCAGAATAAATGCAAAATTTATTTAGTTTTTAGCCCTTTTGGTTCTTTCTTACTTAACGCATTCACATTTTTGATCAAACCAAATTCAAATTCCATCCACTTTTTAATTTTTATATCCTCACTCTACTTTTGACTAAAGCAAGACGCTTGCTTTGCTCCCATTCCTCTCCACTGCTTCACGCTTCTCTTCACTTTATCTCTCCAATATTTGAATTTGCAAAAACCTCTCCTCAATATCTCGCTCTCAAAATCATTTTCTCGAACATTCTCCAGGTGAAAAATTCTTCCATTTTTATACTATTGTTAATGTACTTTTGCATTCTCGTTTTTTAATGCTATAGTTTAACTCCTTAGTAGTTTTGTTTGGCTAACTATGGCGTTACGGAGGAAAAGTAACTCCCGAATTTTCTGGTTTTGGTGTTTTATTTTAGTTGTATTAAGTCGAAATTTGTGTTAGTTTGTGGAAATTTAAGTGTACGTAAGCATTATTGTTAGAAAAATGAGATTTGAAGTTAAAATTGAAGTACCAAGGGATGAAATTAGCGAGTAGTTTGTAAACACCTTCGGTTACGCGATTTAAGTATAAGTAAGCATTATTGTTAGGAAAATGAGAATTTGAAGTTAATTTGAAGTACTAAGGCCATCTCCAACCTTACCCCCATTCCCCATAACGATGGCACCATTTTTGTTCCTAAAATGGGGGAAGAATGGTGTTCCCTCAAATATGGGTACCCTATTGATTTCCCCCATTACTATTTATCACTTTTTTATTATTATTTTATTATTAATCTTTTAATTTATCTCTTTATATATACCTAATTATGTTTATGTAATGTCTTTATAATATTAATTTTACATCTTAACTTTGTGTATAATTTTGATAAATTAATTTTCGTGCATTTATTGTTTTTATATAAATTTGTAAGTTAATTTTATTATAAGTTATAATTGTACAAAAAATATATAATTATCTCAAAAAATAAATGGTGCAAAGATGCTCATTTTGCACTTTGTAATGCATTAATAGATCATTTATGGTAGAATACTAGAGGTTGAAGTTGAATATTTATATAGTATTTCGAATGAACTTATCGTTATATAATATGTATATAATTAATCTTGTATCGCAATAATTTTACTTTTATTTGAATTATTAGTTAATCTATAATAATTGCTTACAAATTATATTATTTAAAATTTTATGGAGTTGTTTTAATGGAAATTACAAATTAATAAATATAAAAGATGGAATTTGTTTAATGGAAATTAAAAAAAAATTGAAATGAAAGATAGTAATATAATATAGAAGAGAGAAGAATATAAAAAAAAATAGGGGAATGATTGGAGTAAGTTGTCCCCAAAATGGAGATTCCCCATTTTGGGGACCAAAAATGGGGTAAAGGTTGGAGATGCCCTTAAGGGATGAAATTAGAGAGTAGTTTGGGAACACATTCTATTACGCAAATGTTTTTGTTTTTTTTTGGATAAAAAATACTAACCTAGGCAGATTAGTTAATTGATTGGGTCGGATGATGCTAGGGTTGTAAGCTTGAGGAAATTAGTCTACGTTGTTATTGTTAGGAAAATCCATAAACGAGAATGTAATGTCAAAATTGAAGTACTAAGGGATTAAATCAGAGAGAACTTTGTGAAGACATTATGCTAGCGTTTGGCCATAGATTCCTAAATTTGTTTTGAAAAATTTAATTTTGGTGAAATTTGGTTTGAAGATGAAATTGTGTTTGGACATATGTTTTCAAATCATATTTCCCAAATTTATTTTGGAAAAACTTGTATATTATTAGTGTTTGTAAAGATTTTGGCCCAAAACCAGCTATGGGATTTTGGCAAAATATAGGCAAAATCTATGGCCAAACATGTGTTTGCCAAATAAAACCCAAGTTTTTTTTTGGCAAAATCTATGGCCAAATGGTATTGTGCGTTCTTATGGATAAAAACACTTTCAAAACCTAAGAGGTAGTTGATTGATTGAATAATTAAGTGAATGATTAATTTATTTACTTTTTTTTTTTTCTGCAGACATTGTTCGAACTGGTTTATAGTGAATAAAGTTTAAATTGCAGGAGTAGGTTGTTGGTAATTTAGTGGATGAGGTGCTGACTGTTAAGTAAAACCAAAAACAATGAGAGGGGAACTAAGTAAAACAACTGACAGCAAGTTCTATCATCAGAGTGATAAATTTGCTTAAACTTGGAGAGCTTACTGTAGGTTTACTCTTTTAGTTGAAGAATTTGAACAACATTGTGAGAATAATTTGTCGTGTTTATTCATATTTGATATGTTCAATCCATGGGAAATATAGGAATTAAATGCATCAGTGTGCAAATCAATGCAACTGATTTAATAAGTAATTCTGAACTCTTAGGTGAATCGTTTCTTTTTTAGGTTCATATGCAGCGTTATTGTTATTTTTACCTCATGCGACATCTTAACTTCTTTTAGATTAATTACGATGAAGGTCTACTCTTTCAGCTTTCTATGTTCGGTTTGCTTTTGTATGTGCTTCTAGGGTTGGAACACAGGTTGTTGATTATTGGTATGATATGTGACTACAACAACAACAACAACAACCCAGTATAATCCCACTTAGTGGGGTCTGGAGAGGGTAGTGTGTACGCAGACCTTGCCCTTACCCTAGGGTAGAGAGGTTGTTTCCAAATAGACCCTCGGCATCCTTCCCTCCAAGAACTTCCCACCTTGCTCTTTGGGAGACTCGAACTCACAACCTCTCGGTTGGAAGTGGAGGTTGCTTACCGGTATGATATGTGACTACATGGAGGGAAAATGATTGTAAGGATTTATATGTTGGAGCCCAACTAGCTTTGGGTTGAGGCTTAGTTGTTGTTGTTGCTTTTTGTATTTGTATGTGCTTGCTAACAAAATTTAGAACACTTTAGATGTTATCTGTTCTTTTAGCGATTGTGTTGTAGCCATGTCATGTATTTTTCTTTTTCGAAAATGACCCTTTTCTTCTGTATCTAAGTGCAGTAGAGAAAATATTGAGTCTCGTTGACTATAAAGAGAACATGATTAATCTCCTATCTCTCTACATATATGGCACCAGAGGCTATCTCTGTTTTTGCTATTTATATATCAATCTCGTGCAAGTTTTACTGACCGATATTTCGTTGTGTTAGTTGGTAAAAATGCCGGAGATTCAGTTGGGCGCCCATACATTCAGAAACCAGGGAGTGGAAATAGCAAGGTTTCACATGCACGACTGGTTTATTCTCTTCCTACTTGTGGTGATCGATATTGTTTTAAATGTGATAGAACCGTTTCACCGTTTTGTTGGATCTGACATGATGACAGATTTAAGATATCCGTTGAAAGACAATACCATTCCCTTTTGGGCTGTTCCTGTAAGTGCAACCCTCAAGACAAATTGTGTTTGGGGCAATACATAGTTATAAAAGTAGTATGTGTTTTTTTTAAAACTTCTTTAGTGGACAGTTTATGATCCATGTCTTTCAACAGATTATCGCCATAATCTTACCTTTACTGGTCATACTTGTCTTTTACTTCATCAGAAAGGATGTCTACGATGTACATCAAGCTATGTTAGGTATTCTTTGTCCCTTATGTGACTATCAGCTTTTGCCTGGTGGCAAGTATATACAACCAGACCAGACTGATTAATTTGCGTACCTCTGTTCAGGATTGCTGTACTCTGTACTCATCACCTCAGTTCTTACTGATGCAATCAAAGATGCCGTTGGTCGACCCCGTCCGGACTTCTTTTGGCGCTGTTTCCCTGATGGGAAAGGGGTGTGTTTATTCATTGTTTGGAATCTTTCCTGTACCAGTAACTGATATAGCAGCATTTGCAACTGCCAATTATAATTTTCTGTGTTTAGGTGTTTGATACAGTCACAAGCAACGTCAAATGTACTGGCATTAAAAGTGTTATCAAAGAAGGACATAAAAGTTTCCCCAGCGGACATAGTTCTTGTGAGTATAACTATTCCCTGTCAATTGCATTGTTGGCATCAGAAACAAAATGAGCACATACTGTCAGTTTGTCCTTTTCCCAATGAAACTTTCTCAGTTATGTGAACCTGTTTTTTCCCTTTTCGTTGATACTTTTATCTTCTCCATTCAGCTCAGGATTTCTCTGCAAGATTTTAGATTGTTTTGCTTGTAGTTAGTTCAGCTTCTCTTTAAATAATATAAAATACTAAAACAATGAAACATAGGTGCTCTGTTGTCGGTACAATTCAGTCAAGTACCTGCCGAATATGTGTGACTGATTTGTTAAATGCCAAAAAATATTTTTTTTATTACTATCTATCCTAGTTTTCTCATGCTTTTGACCTATAACTTTTTAGTAGTTCACCTCAAATAGTCAGCCACATCAAATAGAAAGTTCATATGCTGGCTTATGCTGGGAATCCACTTAAGTAAACATCTAACTTGTAACTCGGAATTCCTGCAAGTGCATAGGTGACTGTGGCTTATGCTTCAATTTTTACTCAGATATGACAGTATGAACTATTTTGTTTCTCTATGTGGCTGTGAGGATATTGGCTGTTTTATCGATGATCTTGGCTTGCATTGAGTAAATTTTGAGTTGTTAGAGAAAACTGAAGCTTGTTGGCATCTGTTGGTATCATGTGATAGGGTCTTTTGCTGGTCTTGGCTTCCTCGCTTGGTACCTGTCTGGGAAAATCAAGGCATTTGATCAAAGAGGCCATGTTGCTAAAGTCTGCCTTGTTTTTCTGCCCTTACTGCTTGCGGCATTAGTTGCAGTTTCCCGAGTTGATGATTACTGGCACCATTGGCAGGATGTATTTGCTGGAGGTCTCCTAGGTCTGTAGAATATGGATGAACATGTACATCTTCTAGTTTTCTTGTTTCTTATTGCCTTGGTTAGGGATACTTATTGTTTATTTTCTTTATACCATTTGTGCAGGATTGACTGTGGCTTCAATCTGTTACTTACAATTCTTTCCCCCACCATATGATATAGATGGTACTTGCTCACTATCATCATTATCTCTTATCACAGTAATCCTACTTTGAATCAGCATAAACAAAGAAATAGCCAGTTTACTAGTTAAAATACTTAATGGTAGGCATTATAGATTTTTGTGAAGTAAACTGTAACTCAATTCGGCTGCTACATGCGTAAAATGATTTTGTATTTGTTGGCTGAAAATAATAGAGAAATGTATATTTGCTCCCCAAAATAATAGCCAATAAAATTTATATCTTTATATATATGTGTATTATATACATATTTTAGACACTTTTTGGCTACCAAATGCAATTAGTTTCAGCCGGACGGCTTGTATTTTACCCTAAATAATATGAAAGATATGCAAATGAGTTCCAAAAACTCCTAATACATAATGGAAGTTGTCCGGAGGATATCAGATAACTTCAAAAAATTTACTGCTGCAGAACTCTAAGCATACTTTCTCCTATTAGAATGCCTCTCCTTCCTCAAGAGCGGGGCTGCACGGGTGCTGTCCTTTTCATCTGCTATTAGAGAGAGGGTGGTCCCTCCACAATTTGCATGTAAATTAGAAGTTATGAGGCGTTTAGCCATTTGACCTGCAAAAATTTTAACTACAATTTATGATGTAGAAATATGTAATGTTAATGAACTCAATAGTGGTTTGCATATTTGTCTACTTATCTCCATAAGACATGGATTCATTAAAGGTATCTAATAGAAATTAAGAACTAGCAGAAATGTTAGGCTGTGACACAAACTAGCAGGAAGAGATAAGTTATTCTTTTGGTTTCCTTTTTTTTTTTTAGATGCAGCCTTTGTCCAGCTGAAGGACAAAAAAATGTAAATGAAACATTAAGGTCCCAATATGACATAGCTTATTGCTGATTATTCATGCATGGTTTATGCAAACCACGATAGTTTCCAAGCTTTATAGTCCTTACCTTATTAAAGTAGCATTTCCCTTTGCATGTTCTATACAATGCCCTGCTTGTTTGTTTTGCTGTTATCTTCCTACGAGTTAAATGATTCGTATTTTTCACTATTACTGGAGTACTTAGTTTATTGCTCTGAAGTCTGAAGACATGGAAGAAGAAGTTAGACATAATATGCCATATTTTGTTGAACTCCTTATGGACGTTTTGATACATTGCCTCTTCCCTCCAGGTAGGATGCCCCATGTGCATTTACAGAGGTTGGCAGAACAGCGCAATGGTACACAGTCTACGGTTAATAATCCAGGTTGTCTTACTATAAGGCAACCCGAAGTTGACAGTGGGTATGCTCAACCTCAACATGGCATTGCTGTATCAGGACTCAGTGCACGTGAGACCGGACCAATCTTTGATGATGACGTTGAAAATGGCAGATGGAGGCATTGACTTCATGTTTCATGCATTAAGTGTATAGATCAGAATAGGTATGCCGCACTCTGTTAGTTTCGTAGGATGTGTTTGCTTCTCATCAAACATGTAGATTCTTTCAGGGGTTGCTTGTTTTTCCACTTCTGTGAACTTCTACCCTTGTAGTTTTGCATTAGTTTCTTAAATTTTAGTATTTGACTTCACGAACTGGATGTGGTAACTGGTTACTGTCGAGTTCTCAAGATTAGGTAATTTCTGTGATTTCTTTCATTAATAGACAAGATAACATGTGATGTTGGGCATGGCAATCATCACAATAAACTTAAGAGTGAAAAGACTATAAAGACGGCCTTATGGCCAAGATTTGTGGTTATGGGCTTTGGTTTAAGGGATAAAGGGCTGAGTTCGTCTTGTCCATGCTTCATGATAACAAGAGAAGTGTGGATTTTTCTAGTGAATACTAAAGTGTGCCCACTTGATATATATATATATACACTTTTTTTTTTTACGGTGGTGTCTAGATCAGCTTTGTGCTTACCTCAAATATTCCATCGGGTACCCGCTACTTTTCACTAGCACATGTACTGATTGACTCTGGCTACCAAGGCTCAGAGAGTTGGGGAAAATCACCTGGTGCTCGTCTCTGTTAGGATTTGATGGTCTTCAAAGTTGTAACGGAAACCATGCCATTTACGCATCAAGTAGAAGATATCGCAAGCCTTGGCAGAAAGTGTTAATGATTATATTAGACCTATTCAATTGGCTTAATAGCAGACGATTTAGTAATCACTGAATGGTTTGTTTATTTCTCTCCAGTTGAATCTATCTTCTTATTCGAGAAATTGGTTACATGAATTTTGGCATCAATTTGTCATCTTCTCGTATGAATTTTCTGACCAAAAAGCTTGTCTGCGTAGATAATTAGAGAACTGATCAACTCGTATAAGATTATCTTATTCTTCGTGGCAAAATTTCCTATATCTTGTTTTGGTTGTGGATTGCTGGAGAAAAACAAGGTGGTCATTTAACATTAGTACAATTAACGAGAAGGTTATCTGTTTCATAGGCCTTACCTATTTTGTCACTAAAAATTCTTAGAAAAAGGTGTCTCCATTTAATCCGTTTTCTTCAAATTTAGATGGAAATGAAACTTGATTGTTTACTGTGGAAAGGGATGGATTCCTCAACCTTTAACTACTTTGGATTCGAATATTTTAGGAGCTTATATACCTTTAATTAATGGGCTGTGTCGTGAATTTGAATTAGTCGGACAAAGTAAGTATTGGATATTAATGATTATATCAGAAAAAAAAAAACTTTTTTGTTTCTTTGGACCTTATTCTTCTGTCTCTTCTTTCTTACTTTTTCTACAAATCAATCAAAAAAGAAGAGGAAAAAAAATTACTTGCCTCTCCTTTTCTCTCCCTTTCTTCTTATCCTATTTAATATCTTAAAAGTTTAACAATAAAAATCTCTCTCAATGGCCGGAACTAGAAGCGTACAAACCGAATTGAAAAACCGGACCAATTCGAAAAGTCAAACCAAATCGATTAAAAAATCCAATTAGGTTTGGTTTGATTTGGTTTGGTATTGAGTAAAAATAATCGAACCAAACCGACATATAAATATATAATTTTTATATAAAAATTCTTTAAAAAATGTTTAGAAATATTTGAGATTTTCCTGCGGGATATAATATTTAATAGAATATAAAGTATTCCATATTTATTAACATTAAATAATGGATTGTATAATCACTTTCTTATCAAGTGTTATTGGAATGTGTCAATCTCTTTATTCTTCCATATTTATATCATATGTTAAAGATCTATTAAATTTTTTTATATATTTTTTGAATGTGAAATTATTATTATTATTTGGTCTCCACAAATATGTATTTATTGTAGCGACCATCATGAGTTGTCAGAAGAAACATTTAGTAATGGTTGTACTAGAAGCAACCCTAAGGTTGCTGCTAAAAACAATTAGGCGGCGATAATCTTGTCTTTTGTAGCGAGTTTAGGCGCCACCAAAAGTCTTAGTGTTAAAGTGTACATCAACAAAAAGTTATTATTAAAAAAATAACTATTATATGTTGCTAAGAAAATTCTCCCATAAGAATATTTCAATAGATAATGTGTTTGTCAATTTTTTATATTTTTATTTATTAAAAATTTAATAAAGTAAGATTGAAATAATATTTAAGCAACAAAAAACCCAAAAATTCTACCAAACCGAATCAATCAAATTGATATAACTGGTTTGGTTTAATTTTGATAAAACCGGACCAATCTGGTGCATGTACACCCCTAGCCGGAACAATGAGACAACAAATTGCCGGATATCTAAATAAGATAAATTCTGGTCTCCTGTGACCTGGTTGCTTTGTGTCTTCATGACGGTAAATAATACAAGTGATTAAATTTATACTTTCCTTTTAATGCTGATTTTCTTTAACGTTCTCACTTCTCACTATAACAGTGAAGGAAACCCCAATAATCTCAGTTTTATGGCCAATGTTCTTTTATATAATTCTTTTTACAAGAGATTAGTAAAAAAAAAAAATCCAAAAATTAATAAATAATACTACATATGTTTGTAAAAATTATTTTCTTCTATGTGAATTATAAAATGTCACAAGAGATCATTTTTCTCTATAATTTAACTTTGCAGGCCAAACGGAAACTATCAACTTATTAAATTGACGAACAAACAACTTTTGTACTCCATTTGCTCTCTCTATGAATATGTATGTTCATACCACATTCTCTTTTACGTGTTTGAAAAAGTCAATATGGATAGGGAAGTAGCAACTAAAATGACACTTTCCACTTGGCTCCATCGTAATAGCCAAATTTAATTCTATTATTATGGTGAAGTTCCAGATACAAATTTTATAATGCTGAAGACAATACATTCACCAAAAGTATCGCATGTAGTCAATTTTTGTCTCTGCTCTTAGAGGGTGTTTGGCTAAGCACTTTTTTGCTTATCTATGCGTTTGATAAAGTTAAAAGTGCTTATAAGTTCAAAATAAGCCATAAGCTGGTGCTGGTCACCCCACCTTAATTTTTAGCTTATAAGCACTTTAAGTTTGACCACGATTTTTACTATTTTATTTATAAAATGTTACTTCTACATCAATACAAACCGCCTCAAGTATTCAACCTAACCCCCCCCCCCCCCCCCCCCNAACATGCACTCGATTTTGGTCCAAGCATCATAGGAAGAGGTGGCTCGAGTTAGGTGACCAAGAAGAGGATCAGAAATGATTTGACAAAGCCAAACGAGAATAAGAAGATCGCTATGTCCAAGGTATTTTCTTTCCAAAGACAATAGTTGTTTCGGTCAAGTTTGAGAGAAAGATTTGGTAGTTGAATAGTGGTGGAAGAACTGGACTGTTTTGCAAGGGACAACATGTTGCTGGAATTTTGAGAAGAGGCCATAGGATCGATGGGTAAATATGATACCATATAAGGATTAATAATGAGAAAGAGTTTGGGAAAATAAGAGCAGATTGTTCTTCTGCTATTCTTATTCTTGTTTATATAGATTCTGTACATCTTTGAAGATAAATATAAATTTTTGAGATCCTTATCTAATACCAATTCTAAAGGAAGAGTAAGCATTTTGTTACAATGGATAAGCTACAACAATAGAGTTCTAGATAGACTACGATGTGAATTCAAAAAACACATGATACACTCTAATACACACTAACCAGTAACCTGATAGAAAACAAAGAATCTAAATTAATGCATAAATTTGTCGACGGATCACTAATCTTTTACTTATATTTTATTTAGTATGATAATGACACGAGTTGAGCTTAAATGGAGATCCTATTTTCAAGACGAATTTATTACTAATTAATAGTAATATTTATACCATGTTAGAGCCAATGATACCACTAGGATACTACTCCAAAAGTATAGATTTCCTAGATAAGAAGGAGAGAGTAGACATAGATAGAAAAGGGTTTAAGAGTTAAAGTGAATTACTCTTGATAGAGGTTGTAAGCGAAGCAGACTGTGTTATAAAGTCTAGCTGATTTGTACATGATATTTTGGTTATTAATGAAAAGTTTATAGTTACCAAAAAAAAAAAAAAAAAATAGTACAATATTTATAAGTTGCACTTATTTTCACACATACAACATTTCCTAACTGCTTTGTGAAAAAATTTAGCAGCTTTCTAACAACCACTGGTTCCCCCTGCCCTTCTCTTTGTAACCTCCGGGCAGGAAGTGGGCTGTCAAATACAAAAATTTTAGTAGAAATGACACCAGATAGCCACTCTAAATGGCTACTATTTATAAATTAGCCAGTATGTCCTGAATTTAGTTTTCCCGTTCAAATTTTCAGGACAAAAATGTTGTGAATTGTCCTGAAGTTAAGATTTTTAGTTTGAGATTTCAGGACAAAATAAGTACGGGCTAATTTCTAGGCAGCATCCTAAGAATGGCTATCTGTGCACTTACCCCAAATTTTTATGACTAGTCATAAATCAATTGTGATGAAATACTCCATAACTTTCCAACAAGTAATGACACCTATATGAATATAATCAGCTGTTTTAGGCTTCAGGGCCAGCAGCAAATACGTTAATAAGCCCGCGAAATACTTGAGCTGAAAGTTGATGAGCTTGAAAGAGCTCGCCATCAACGTTCCATATGCTCTCCTTGCCGAAGGAAGTGAATGTAAATGCTGGAGTCTGCTTACCAGAATGCAGAAAATGTCATGATAAAATAGCTTCATAGAAAAGATAAAGAGGTGGAACAAGAGGTTTTCAGAAATTCTTACTTTGTGATGCTCGACAAATTCAAAATCTAGCGGGTTTCCATCCTTCTTTGCTAGCTGGAGAAGGTGACTGCAAAAAATAGACAAACATCGTGCATAAGTCAGCAGGCAAAGATAGCAATGCCCGTGCAAAGAATACGGACAACAGATTCCAAGTTGAACTAAATTGGTCTCTTTCTCCATTTTCAAGTCATTAGAGTCAATAGTTATTGAGCACAGAGGCAGAGCTAAGCCTATTAGTTGTGGGTTCGGCCGAATCCAGTCACTTTTTGCTTAACCACTGTATTTGTATTTGTACTGGGAAAATCATTATATATGTACAAATATTTTATTGCGAATCCAGTAACTAAGACGAGTTATGAGTTCCGTGGTAAATTGAAAACCCATAAACTTCAAATCCTGGCTCGGCCTCTGATTGAGCATACATCGACTTTGCATGTAGTGATGAGCATAGTCGTTCAACAATTAGGTCCATTTAGTAAGAGAGAAAGAAAGAGATTTTTACCACAAATAAAATGCATGAGGGCAGTCCTTAATTAATATAAGATGCAGAAAACCATCTGAAAGGTGTGCATCAGCCACCAGACCATCGGGCGCTTTTTCATTTCTGCAAGAGATAACTGCAGCTCCAACACTAAGAAAACGCCCTCTGGACTTTAACCATCTCGAATCTTTTGTATAGGGCTCCAAGCTGGGACATTTAGCCGATGTGTGGCCTGCTTTTGTTTTGCAAATACCGCAGTTTGCACGACAAGCTACTCTTTCGGACTTTTTGAGTAGGGACCACAATCCCTTTGTCCAGTTGCCCGGCAACTCTTTCTCAAGACCTATGTTTTTCTTTTCCGATTCAACTTCCACATATGCAACTTCTGCTTCATACGATCTAAAGAAAGAGAAAGTTATAAATTATACTACATTAAGAAGTATATAAAATTGAGTGCTCTAGAGAATTAAGCTTAGAGGCACAGGTGGATCAAGTGTATCAAATGACCCCAGTACTTTGGACACGGAGCATAAATTTATGTGCAAAAGTTCGTTAAAATTGCAATGAATAGTAGATATGAACCCATAACTTTAAAAATACAATGGGTTCAATGCTCAAAACCTTAAAAGTTGAACACACATAACCTAAATTCTGGATCCGCCTCTGCTTAGATGAAGAATAGTAGCATGTGAGACTATTGCCATTCCTAAGACGCAGCATAAGACATATATCCAAGTTCAAGTCGGTCTTCTAATATGTCAAATTCCATCTTACACCAAAAAAAGTTGTCCATAGATCATACCTGTGACGTAGAAACACCTTTGTTCCCGCATAATCATACCGCTTAGGACCCATCCACCTGTACTTCTCGCTCTCGGTGATTACATCTCCATAAAACCCATACCTGATAGGTGAGTGAATGATAAGGAGAAGAGGAATTTAATCTTAAGTTCACAAAGAAGCATGTGTTATCCCTGCATGGACTGCTTAGGCCGACGGCTAATACACATTGGCGGAGCCACATGCACCCAAGGGGTGCCGACACCCCTTCGTTGAAAAATTACACTGTTTAGCTAGGTAATTTTTTAAAAATATGTATATATACTATATAATGACACCCCTTGACTTATTGGTGAGTTTGTTTTTTTATATTTTGACTCCCCTTAATAAAAATCCTGGCTCCGCCACTGCTAATACAGTTTATAGTAAAAGGGAACTGAAACCGGGCGAAAAAGAAATCAGATGTGGCAAATAATATGCTTTCCTGAACAGATTATACGAGCAAAGTTATTGACCAACTCAAAAGTTTAAAAAGCTCATGAGCATACTGTAACATCCAGTCAGTAGGGGACCATAGATTGCATCGAATACTTTGAGCAATGGTTCAGCGAAATTGTAACCACTTTAAATAACAAGTTCACAAGTGAACGACTAAACAGAATATGTCTCACATAGTGAAAACATTGAGCTGGTTAATAAAGAAAACCCATAGATTATCATTTTTCTTATAACCGAGAAATCCCCGAGGGCCGGTGGCGCAAGGTTCGAAACTCGGTGGATAATGGGCCCACCCCTCTACCCTTTTCCACTTAAATATCAGGTTTTAGTCTGCGGCAGGGTTCGAACCCATAACGTAAAACCATAGATTATCACAGACATAGCAAACCACAGAATAGAAGGATTCAGTAGGATAAAGCCTGCAAATTTGATAATGTATTGCTCACTTTTCAACTAAATGCCACATATTTACCAATAAGTTAAAACAAAGTAGGTTGCTACACCTTGATATAGGTGGATTCAAAATAAACCAGAAAGAAAGGCAGATGAGTGCACCACCTACTAACTGTAAGTATCAGCTTAAACAAAGACATTACAGAGCTGGTGGTTTGAAACAGCATATGAGTTTACCAATGATAGATGAAAATTACCCAGCAAAAGAAGCTGCATAACGTACACAGGGTTCATCTTTAGATGTACAAGTTTTTTTCCATCTTACAACTTGAGCTACATCAAGGCACACCGCTTTACCAAGGACAATCTGCAATGCAGAAGTTATAGCATCCCTCGCCCCTGTAGTACTGCAAAAAATGAATGTCAATTGCATAACTCTAGGATTTTAAAAGCAAAATCCACATGCATATTAAGACTTAAGTCAATAAATATCTACGAGGTCTATAACATTCATAGCTGGTAAAGAAGCGATACATTATCAAAGTTATACTTAGAAAGGCTATTTGTTGTTAGCTCACACTCATGTCAGCTATACACTAGGACAACTTTCATAGGACGCCTCTAAACAAAAAGTTACTATTCAACATACCAAATGAGAAGGATCAGTATAGGACCTCTTACCAAATTACAATTGCATCTGTTGATCCTGCTGGAATAATTCCAAATCTGAATTTTTCATTTGGGAAAGAAAACTCAAGATCTTCTGCTGCTGAGATGGCAAAAGGGTAAATCAAAGATGTTGTTTCAATAAAAAGAATTCCTCGCAAGAGGAAAGAGCTACTGCACTTAGGTTGGTTTCAGAGGAAAGGAAGAAGAAGCAAAGGAAAAACTTAAATTAACTAACCTGTTTGGCAGGAATCTTCTCCGGTTCCTGTAATTCCGGATACACTGTTCGTAAGCATACTTCACAGATATTGATTATGCAAAGAAAACAAAGTTACGGAGAGAATTTTACGTGTTTGCATACTGAGGTTTGTTGATTGCTTTAGAAGAGGAGATTCATCTTCACCGCTATCGGATGGGTCCCTTATATCCCCATTGGCATCAAGAACAGGTCTGTTGCCGTTTTTCTCAACGGGATGGTTAAGTTCAGTTGGGCGTGGTGGATATGAAGATTTGTGCCTCGACAAGAGAAGACCGTTCAGTATTTCATTGAAAAATCCATCACCGCCCTGAAATGCATAATTACACCCTTAGCATCTTTACCTTCACCCTCCCGCCATTATTGTTTTAAGGGAACAACTCATGATATCCAGCCACAACGTAAAGAAATGCAAGAACTAATAAAAAGTCGAAATCCCTTGCAACTCCACCACATTGGTAAAACAAAGAACACCATGCATCAAAATGAACCGACTAAAATGCGGAAAAAAGAAAAAGAAAATTGCATTTTCATGGAAGTCTACTGAACATTAAATTTGATATTATACGAATACTCTAAACAGAACAAAACCTAAGAACCTTGCCAGATTTTGGAAATACAACGGGAATCTTGCAATGCATCTGCCTATTGCATAGATAAAATGCATTAGACCATAGAGCCTTCTAATACACATCAATTTAGGTACGTGACAGCTAAGATGACAATGTTTCAGGTTATTTTCTCAAGAAAAAGATTCTTTCATTTATTGATCAAATTGGCAGCTATCCCATGGATCGCTATTTCGATTATTACGTATAAGCTCAAGCTAACATTTGATCAAGGAACAATGTATCAGCCGATTAACAAGGAGAAAACCTGACACATTCAGTTCTCTTCTCTCTTAAACTCGTCAATACAAAAAAAGATATTGAGGCATTAGACAAATACTTTTTTTATCAGTGTACTGACTTCCACTTTCCGATACGCACCTCATATAACAAATTAGAGTCAAAAGCTCCAAATCCTCAAGAATCTTGTTAATGATATTTATACACTTCAAAGAGTGCTCAAGTTAGGCACCAAATTAAGAGAACTCATGATCAAAAATTCGCAAAAAAAAAAAAAAAAAAGGACACCAAAGACAAGCTTTAAAACAAGCATTGCTATCTCTCACTACTTACAACTGCTACTACACCATCATATGAACGGAGCTCTTTATTTGTAATGGAAGACATTATATCCAAAGCTTGTCCTGCCCTTTCTGTCACAGTCACCTGATGAAAAGAATACAGCAAACTTAAAGAAGAGTACAAACTGGAATGTAAACAGTACAAATATCCACTTTTAAATAGGGGTGGGCATTCGGTCGGTTCTGTTCGGTTTTCGGTTTTGTAAAAGTAGTAACCGAAACCGAACTGAAATAAGTTCGGTTCAGTTCGGTTTATCTAATTTCGGTTCGGTTTTCGGTTTGAACATTATCATATTGGACTCCTTCTATGTAATAATATGACCGGCGAATTTGTTGATTTTTCCCAAAACTTCGAAATTATTGGAAATATTGTGTTTATAGAAAAAAAAATAGACTAAACTTTGCACACTATTATAGATCACAAAATTCAAACATAGTGTAAATTAAAACTCTATGTGAAATTCTCCCGGTATCTATCATATATGCTATGGAAGTTTTAATAGACCGAAAGTCTTTAAGATTGGAAAGTTGATGGACTTACTTAATTGAGTTGAGTCTTTGATAGATTGGACCTAATAATATTAATTTATTACCTATGGGCTTAGCCTATATATAACTTAAAGAATATATATGCTAATAATTCGGTTTTTCGGTTAACCGAACTAAAAAACTTAATAACCGAAAACCGAACCGAAAAACCGAAATTTTAAAATTTTAAACCGAAACCGACCGAACAAACCGAATAACCGACATAAATTTTTTTTTGGTTTCGGTCGGTTTATTCGGTTCCGACCGAAATATGCCCACCCCTACTTTTAAAGCTGAATTATCAAAAGTTCAGTTTACGGATAGCGGATACAGTCACATGAAACACTACTCATGAAACTGTCTGTGTTTCAATGTAGATAATTTGTCCAATCCATAGCCACTACTCATGAAACAATCTGGTTATTCCAAGATCATATCAAACTCAAGAAGTAAGATAAAGCTAAATACTGTTTATAGTTTCCTCTAGGAAACAACAAACGGATTTGAGGAGAAGGTCCTGACCAGTTGACTATTTACAGTCATATCACAGCCATAATCTATGAAGTCCAAGAATTATCAAAGATGTTTCGCCAGGGAGAAAGCTAAAGGAGGACAGGAAGATATGGCGACGAGAAATCAAAGATGTTTTGAGAGCATCTCTATACATGTGCATAGACTCAAAGACAAATGTTTGTACATTTTGGCTTTGTATTGTTACAAAAAAGACGTATACGACATGGATGCAAAACTGGAATTCCTCGGTTTCCTACATTTATAAGGGGCAATGTAGATTTTACACACTGCAAATAGTTGGGGGATATATTTTATCATGTTAATATGTTTACTTTACGTCCTATAATTTCTAGGAGTCTTTTAGCCCGATTAGAGATGCTTATGCCAGTAGGAAATATAAAGAACTTCTACTATTTTCATTTTTATTTTATTTTGTATAATGTTTGCTGGAGATGAATTTAAATGGGGAGCATGGTCAGTGAGGATTCATATAGCCAACCCTAACTTGTTTGCGATTGAGGCATAGTTGTTATTACACTAGTTCTTTTTACTGTACGGATGAAAGCAAAAGGTGAATACAAGCCTAAATATTATTTTTGAAAAAAGAAAATCAAAATTTATAATGTTGATTAGTTAAGGCTCATACAGTAGCAAACTTTATAGACATTTCTCTTTTTCTTGAGAATATTATTTGATCGAGAGTTGACACAGAGCAAGGAACGAAATAATTTAGGGTCAAGCAACAGTGCATTGTCTCCCATAGACTATCTAGAATGAAATGCACAGTCAAAACATCCATTAATACTGAAAGACTTGAGCTTCCAAAAAGGTTTACCTTTGTCTTCACTTTCGCTTGAGAAAATGTCGGGGCCACCGTTTCCCAAACTTTACATCCGAGTCCTTTCCCACTCTTTGGGTGAACAAAAACCTACTAATCACAAAGGAAAAAGTTTGAAGAAACTTAAACTTCACTCTGAAGTTAATTTCCGTCGAGTAACAAACAGAGATGTTAACTGATAACTGAAACTTACTAAACGTACCATAAGGTTCTTAGGCCTTGCCACGTCCATGTTTAGAAGATCATTGATCCGATTAACCCACATTTGACATGTTTGTGAATCCTTATGGCCAAAAGTGTAAAGGGACGGAACCAAAACGGAAGGCTGCGTCTTTGATTTCTGGACTCCACGAATTGTAAATCGGTACATCTGTATCCACATATACATATTGTTACCTCTTGATCAAAGAAGACATACCTCGACCCTTTAATCATTGTTAAATAATTATAACCTCAAATGATTGGCCCAAGAGAGGTCCTCTAGCATTTAGGAACGAAGCTTCATGTACCAAACCCCAATCAATGAACTCTGCAGAGTATATATCACTAACACACAATGTGGTTTCACTCTTAGAAGCAAGTTCAATGCCGAAACAAGATGATGGATCCTGCCCCTGCAATACATTGAACAGTCAACACCATAACCAAAATTCAGCAAAACGTCTTTACTATCATCATATCAAAGAATGTAAAGACTACTGAAGATTAAGGTAAGTAATGAAAAGCACTTCTTTTTCCTCTTTATGAAGGTAAAGAGAAACACATTGTTACAGCTAATGGTTAATTCTAGGATTGAAATCCTAAAGCAGAATTAGGGCCATGATTACGGGCCGTGTTAGCTTAATCAGAAACATTATAAGGTACTCATTCACGTAACTTCCCTAGTAAATTTACAGGTCACTGACAATTTGGACTACAGAGAGTTAGATATCGGTCAGCCTCAACTTACCACAGACTACATAGCATGAACTCATTCTACCAAATTTGGAGGATCAATTTGACGTTCTAATTTCAGTTGATCAAATTATTTGGACCTTCGGTGGAGAAGAAATCGGTATACTAGGTAATCTAATTCAGCATTGCATAAAACAAGTCAATGAAACCACTTGAACTAAAGAAAACTATTATTTCTACTATCTTTTTCTTTGCTTACTTAAAAAAAAAAAAAAAAAAAGGGCAGCCCGGTGCACTAAGCTCCCGCTATGCGCGGGGTCCGGGGAAAAGGGTTTATTGTACGCAGCCTTACCCTGCATTTCTGCAAGAGGTTGTTTCCACGGCTCGAACCCATGACCTCCTGGTCACATGGCAGCAACTTTACAAGTTACACCAACGCTCCCCTTCTCTTTGCTTACTTATCACGAGAAAAAAAAAGGAGAGAACTTCTGACAATAGACTTCCCTTTGTTTTAAATGCCATGCACTAATTATCTTTTCTCTAAGCCTGTTAGCTCATAGGGCTTACACTAATTTTTTAGTACTTTAGTCTAATGCCACCATTTTCGTGTATAGATGCCGAAATTTTCAGGCCAGCTCACACTTACCTCCAATTTATTAGCAGAAAATGTTCAATCATGAAATAGGACTCGACATCGTGGATTATCTAAAACATGTATTTCAGTCATAGGTAAGCAAAGCCAACAAGAACAAGATGCATCTGTTTAATTAGTAACAAACATAGCAAACCGCAGTTCAAGTGAGTCTCCTAATTGCTAAATACACAACAAAAGAAAAAACAAGAATGAAAAGTGAAATTAAATAATTAAAAATCAAATCTTTGAGCTCCCAAAGCTCCAATCTCCGAACTGTTCCATATCAACCAAAAAGAAAGGACAATCAGGTGCACTAAGCTCCTGCTATGCGCAGGATCCCGAGAAGGGCCAGACCACAAGGATCTATTGTACGCAGTCTTATACTGTATTTCTACTATCGAGATGTCGTTTCCACTGCTCTAACCTATGACCTCCTGGCCACGTGGCACTAACTTTACCAAGTTACCCCAAGGCTCCTCTTCATATATCAACCATACAATAAAAATGGTTCTTTTTCCTAACTGCATTCATTAACAACCCAATTCGCCAATAACCAAGAAATTAAACAGATTATTTGGAATAAGAAGAATCTGAAAAACTGATCGGAGAAAAGACTGTAACTTTAAATTATTACTTAGAATTAAACATGGGAAAATGGGTAGAATACCATAATCTTAACAAGCTCACAATCAAAAAAAAAAAAAAGGAACTTCATAGCAAAATAAAAACAAAAAAAAAGGCACAAAAAAACCGAAAATTCAAAAATAAAAACTTACATTAAGTACAGATTCAATAGATTTCCAATGCAACTTATCAGAAGTTTGAGTAAGAATAATTTCTCCATTACCATCCAAGAATAGATTTGAGCTGAAAATTGAGTCCTGGGAATTAAAGGGTATATTTTCTTGTGAATAATTTTCAAGAAAATCATTTTCATTTGGGTTTCTCTCCATAATAACGAATCAACCCAATTTTCTTGATTTGAAAAAAGGCAATTTTTGGTGATAAAAAATTTCCGGAAGCTGGACCAGTTTTTTGTTTTTGTTTTTGTTTTTGTTTTTGTTTTCTTCTTTTTGGAATTTTTTTCTTTTCGTTTTTTTTTGTTGGGTACAACTGAATTTTAATGTTTAATTAAAATTTCAAAAGTCTAATAAGACTGCTAATATCCCTTATAGCTTGTCTGCTATGGCCCCATTCACCAGCGTGATGATCTATGATGGGTAATGATTTTCTTTCTTTTTTACTTTTTCCACGTGGGAGTTGGGGATTAAAAACAGTATAACTATTTGAAGTTATTAAATTAAATTAGATTCGGACAAGCAAAAACGATTTATATTAATGAATATATCATGATCTAACTCGTATAAAATATCTATACGTTTTAATTAAAATGACACACTTTCATCCTTTCCAAAAATAATATAACATATTTCTATATTTAGAAACAATTGAACTTTAAATATTTTATTTTACGCACTTTACCCTTAGGGGTCGTTTAGTTGTCGGTTAGAGTTATGCAGGTATTAGTTATACATGTATTAGTTATGCAAGAATAAGTAATGCATGGATTAGTTATGAAAGGTTGAGTTATGTTGGAATTAGTTATACATGATTAGTTATGTGGTAGCTATATAAGGATTAATAATATAAATATAATGTGAGTGTAATTTATTATTAGCTTACTTTATTTTATTAAAATCGTTAGTATAGTTTTTAATATTTTTTTAAACAAAAAAATACAATTTTTAATAAAGGGTATTCTTGTCATTTTGTGTTTTAATACAAGTATTACTAATACATGTGTAAGTCATTCCACCTTCTACCATGCATAAGTATTATATGGATTCCCTCATAATTTATACATGTATTAGTTATGCGGAAAAGAAAAATATGAATCAAACATTGTATTAGCAATGCTACATTTTATGTGGAAAAGAGAAAAAAATAACCAAACATTGTATAACTTATGCTAGCATCTATGTGAAAGTTATTTTTTCCTCTTCTTTTAACCAAACAATATATAAAATTATCCTAGTTTTAACACATGGATAACTCCTCTCTAACCGGCTACCAACCACTCCTTAGGGGTTGGTTGGTTGAAAATATTTTATCCTGGTATTAGTTATTCCATCTTTGAGTCAAAATAAGTTGAACGTTGAGCTTAATCATAATTCAGCTCGGACAATATAAAAAATCATCGTAATTTTTTCGCTATTATTTTTCTTTAAAAAAATTGTTCAGTTGTCTAATTCGAGTTTTAAAAAAAAAGATCTTTTTCTTTCGTGTTTGGCGAGAGCTCATGAAATTTTTTAGATATTAAAAATCATCCTTACAAGTATTCTTAAAGAAAGAATTACAAGAAAATATACATGACTTCACATCATAATAAAAAATGGCCCAGGTTTTTAAGTTTTACCCCGCCTAACCCACATTATACATATTTTGAAAGCACTTGCATATTCAAAATATGTGTGGTTTACAACCATTGCTTCTAAAAGCTATAGATTTAGTTCTCACAATTTTTGCTTTCGCTCTCTCTTCTTCTCACATCTTCTACATATGCTTCAAGGAGGTGTGTATTTTCTACTTCCTCATGTGTCACCTGCTTGCAATGAAAGAAAATTGAAGAGTAGAAGTCCACCATTGAAGACCATTCAAAACCAGCCCAAATCTCCATTAAATGACATCAAATTTTATATACAACCTCCTTATACTATTTCTAACAAGTCTAAATAACACTCACTCCAAATTTCTCACAAAATCAAATTCGAAATTTAAATTCACATATTTAAGCTTGTTAAAAATTTAATTTTTACCATCAAAATGAATTTAATTTGTTGAATTAATATTTAGGTCACAATTACTGATTCGAAAATTAATTTAAAATCTTGAGGAATCTTTTTTAAAAATTAAATAACAAACATATTGGAGTTGGATGTTGAATCTTAGCCTATTATTTATAGGCTAGTTAGTTGTAAATTAAAATATGGACTATAAAATTAAAAAGTATGGAGTCCAGTTATTTTAATGTGACCATTCACTATTTACGTAATCCAAATCGAACCTTTAAATGGGTTAATACATCATATATTGACTCATAACATATTTATTTACATCTTACTCCATCCAAGTTTGAATAGACTAAAATGTTAAATTCATATGAGTCGACGCGTCTCTCTTGGTTGGCGTTCGATTGAGCATCTTACAACACGTTATGAAAGCTAGCAAATTCAATGTGCCTGGTCGATAGCAGGGGTAAGCATGTAATTTTTGCACTATATGAGAATTACTCCCAAAAATTTAAAATAAAATAATTTTGTATCGTTTGCAATTATTGTGGATTTTGTGTTATTTTTCTTTTATTGTTTGCACTTGTGT
This sequence comes from Nicotiana glauca, assembly GCA_026770625.1. Lineage (NCBI taxonomy): Eukaryota > Viridiplantae > Streptophyta > Magnoliopsida > Solanales > Solanaceae > Nicotiana > Nicotiana glauca. Next base: position 24,556 of record MU683778.1, read on the forward strand.
GTGCGTGTTTATGTGTTTAAATTAACGAAAAATACAAAGAAATATATCGCATTTGCATGTAGGATTTAATTTACAATTAGGAGTAACTAAGTTTGCTTTATAAAAATGAAAAAATCACAAAAATAATGCTATTTTTGTATTTTTAGCATTTAATGTCTAAATTGTGTGATTTTATTTTTATTGATGTTTAAATTTGTGTGATTATTATTATTAGGAGTTGATTAGTGTTTTAAGTTAATTTTAATTTAAGATCTTTAAGTTTAATTTTTGAGCAAATAAACGAAAAAGAGAACAAAAATAGCAAGAAGGAAATTCGGATTGGGCCATCTTTCAAATTAAACAAACTAGGCCCAAGTGTCTCACAAACCCAACCCAGAACCCACCGGGTCAACCCGACCCGGTCTGCCCCATAACCCAAATAACCCCCCTCATTTTCATTTTCATTTGGACTACCCTAATCAAACAAACCTTAAACCTAAA
>MU683778.1:27320-44992 GCA_026770625.1 Nicotiana glauca
ACAGTTGAGCGACCGTGCTAGAACCACGGAACTCGGGAATGCCTAACACCTTCTCCCGGGTTAACAGAATTCCTTATCCGGATTTCTGGTTCGCGGACTGTAATATAGAGTCAAACCTTTCCTCGATTCGGGATTCAAACCGGTGACTTGGGACACCATAAATCTCTCAAGTGGCGACTCTGAATCTCTTAATAAACGAATTCCGTTTTAATTGTCCTTTAATTGGAAAAACTCCCTTCACCACGCCCTTCGCGGGGTGCGGTAGCGCCGAAAGGAGGTGTGACAGCTCTGGCGACTCCGCTGGGGATAAAACCCAGAACCACTGGTTCAGAGTTTAAGAATTCGATCTTGGAATAATTGTTGTATTTGGCTTATTTATTATCTGATCTTTATTATATGTTTGTCTTAAATGTGCTAAATATTGCTTTTTACCGCTTTGATAATTTTGAATTGTGTATATAAACTGACTTCTCACGCACCCTCTCTGAGTCTTCTTGAAAATAAAATTGGGCATTTGCTTGACATAGCCCGCTTTCTTTGAGATAGCCGAGGTGCCTGGCACCCGGTGAAGAATTTTAGTCACACATGTTTTAGGCGGGGAGCACCACCAATTAAGCAGGAAAGCAATGCTACCGGTACACTGACCCTCCTCGGCTAGAGTTGTCCCCTCGAGTAAGCCAGTCTAGATACTTTCTTCAATAAGATGTTAACTTAGAATAACGAAGCCTCATGTCGGATCCCTAGTAGGAACGTTTGTTTGTATCATGTGCATTTGACTTAGGGGACTCAACACAGGAGTTGGGTCCGTCTAGGACAGGTGTACCTGAAATGAAAAGACCATCCTGATGCATATTACTTGCTACCTGTGCATTTATTTTTGCTTCAAACTAGCATGCTGACCGGTTTATGAAATCGGAAATATTAGAAAATTGTGAGAAAAAAAAGAGAAAAATAACCGTGTAGAGAGATAACTACTCATTTTTAGAAAAAAGAAACCAATATTCAAGTAGTGTCGAAACTCTACCGGATTTTTGAGAAAATAAAAAAAAAATATTTTTATAGTTTATTTTATTTGCCAATGAAAAAGAAAAAATGATAAGTTTTTATTTTCAAAATAGTTTGTTTTATTTGCCAATGAAAAAGAAAAAAAATGAAGAGTTTTATTTTTCAAAATAGTTTGTTTTATTTTCCACTGAAAAAAAAATAATTTCAAAAAAAATAAAATATTCTGCTTCATTTGCCAATAAAGGAAAAATGTGATTTATTTTTCAAAAATATTTTGTGTTTTAAAATGAAAAAAAATAATTTGTTTTATTTGCCAATGATTTGAAAAAAATAAAAAAAATAATAAATAAGAAAAAAGAAAAAAAAATGTGTGTTTTGTTTTCAAATTCAGTTCTATTAGGCAGAACTATGCTGGTTTAATTCTCACCGGATGTGAGATACGTAGGCAACCCTCGTCGGGTCCAACCTCCCATTTTTACAAAAAATAGCCAAAAAATGTCAAATTCTAATAGTCATAAATAAGTCGGTGATGCTGTCGTTTGTCAAAAATAGCCGAATATTCCCGAAAGGGACGCCGGAAGGCTGACTTTGCATAAACAACCACTTTTGAGTCATTTTGTAGATTTTTGGTCGGTTGACCCACGCAGCCTTAAAATCTTCGTCCCCGAGGCGCTGAAAGGCCGTGTTTGCAATATCGGGTTTTATTTCGAAAAATAAGAAAAAGAGTCATAAATAAGTCGGTGATGCTGTTTTTGCCAGAAATAGTCGCATGTTCTCGAAAGGGACGCCGGAAGGCTGACTTTGCATTAACAGCCACCTTTAATCATTGTTTTAGAATTTTGCCATGTTAGCTAACGCAGCCTTAAAATCTTCGTCCCCGAGGCGCTGAAAGGCCGTGTTTTCAAAACCAGGTCTTTTGTTTTAATTTGAAAAATAAGAAAAAAAGAGTCAGTGGGCAAGTGAATGCCTTTGTGATTTTTGGTCAAAATAAGCCGAGCCAGTTTCGGCAGTGTAGTAAATCGTTCTTGCCGAGATAGCCTTAGAGTATCTTTCAATTGTTGAAAGGCTATTTTCGTAAAAGAACGGACAAGTTTGTAAAAGCGTCATAAAATAGATCCTCCCCGGCCTCAAAATTCATGAGAAATTGAGAAGGGGCCACGTTTGCAAAAATAGCCATTTGGTTAAAATTGGCATATAGGGGAGGGAATTTGTCAGTTTGTTTTTGAATTTGTAATTCTTTTGATTAGAGTATGTTTGGTGTTTGATTTTCGAGTCTGTAGTTTGTCTTTTCGTCAAAGCCTGTTAGTTTGATCAGTTTTTAAATCTTTCTTTTAAAATCAAAGTTTGTTTTATTACGAAAAACTAAAAATTCCAAAAAATGTTTTATTGTTGTTTGCCGTGTATTTGTCCGAACTACGCAAAGTCTGATTCATGCGGGGTCGTGATACATAGGCAATCTCCATAAGATTCGACCACAACCAAAAAAAAGAAAAAAAATAAAAAATAGAAAAGAAAAAAAAAATGAAATTAAAAAAGAAAAAGTGTTGTTAATAATAAGGACCGACTGAGTCCATTCTAACATATTTTGTTTTGAATTGTTGAGAAAATTGAGGTGGTTGGTTTGTGATGAGCCGGAAACACAAGATCCAGGAAAACCTGATTGAGATCCAAGATAGTGACACCCAGAACCCTTTATCTGTACGTCATGATGCACACTTTGTGGGGATGATGCCTTGTGGCAGGGAGCATGTGAATCCTCTTGGGGATGTATGGACTAAAGCTGAAAATGTTGAAGCAGATAGCGGCCTTGGTAATATTGATGCGAAGCTCAGTGGCTAAGATGTCGTGCTTGGTAATTGGGAAGATTCTCCATTTCTTGGTCAACCAGAGTGGAGTTTTTGGTGGCTTATTTTGGTGTCATTTCTGTTGTCCAGATTATTTCAGGGTTGTAATCTGGATATTGTCTTGTAAATCAAACCTTTCTATCATTCTATTTTGTCCAGTTTTCTGTTGGTCGTAATACCTCATTTAGTATTATCTAGGTTTGTTCCAAGGGTTGTACCCCAGTTTATTGTGCTTGTTTTGTTGTACCAACTCTTTCCTAGTCCGTCTAATGCAATTCTCTTGTTTTCCATTATTTCTAGACATTTTCTTTTTAGTCTTTCCTCTTTATAGTCCTTTTTTCTGTCAACTCTAGTGATATGGCATCCGCACATAATTTTGGCCTAATCTTAAAAGTTAATCATGAAGCAATTGGAAGATGATCGGGGCATTTAAAGGAAATAAAAATGATTTGATATTATTTGGAGCCCGAGTCATGTGAAACTGGGGCAAGTAAAAAGAAAACCGTTAAAGGCAAGTGGGCCATGTTGACATGGGGGTCGTTCGCAGTAATGAAAATAAGAGTGTTGCCCAACAGTGCTTTAAAAATATGGCGAATGCTAATCGTGTTGTTTGCACTTGGCATGTTTTGAAGATTGGAATGACGAAGACATTTTGTTCTACTATCCAAACACTTTATCCTTCGTTAACCCTTTGAGCCGTATGTGTTTTCTTTCATACCCCTCCTTCGGAATCAGTTGCAAAGACTAGAAACACAAACAGGAAAGATAAGAAAAGAAAAGGAAAAAGAAAAAGAAAAAGAAAACAACAAAAAGAGATAAAGAAAAAAAAGAAAAGAAAAAATAATAATTGAAAAGGAAAATTAGAACAACGAGGAATTGGAAACTACGTTTGACCTGATTCCTCAAAGAGGATACGTAAGCGTTTTACAGCTCGGTCATAGTGTAAAATAAAAATTAAAAATCCCCAAGCAAGAAACTCAGGCAAAAGTTGTGTTTATTATTGAATAAATTTAGTTCCGAAGGTTGTAATTTTGAATCCAAGTTGTTTTATTTTGAGCCTTTAATACCCTTTTCCTTCTAACCCTATCCGAAATCCCATATTACGGTCCAAAGAAAGACCTTCCGATCAGTCTTCAAAAATGGCCGAGTCAGGCAAATGAGAGAAGCCTTATCAGAACACAACATTCTGATTCCCAGCAGAAAAGACTCTGACCTCCAGTAGAAAATAAATGTGAGAGAGTCTTAGCGGTAACACCCAAATCCCCAGCTGAAAAATAATACAAATGAGATAGTCTTATCGGTGAAAACCTTCACGAGCACCATGAGGCGATGAAAGCTGATAGAAAAAACAAAATGAGAGAGGCTTGATAGTGAAAATCTTAGGGCACTACAAGTCAAATAAGGGTGAGAATTAGATGGGTAATCACCAAATGAAGATCTTGAAAGATGATTGATGACGGAGGATATGCCATATGTGCATGTCATGACCATTAGAGTCGGTATCCGCGTTTGATAGTTTTTTTTAGTTTCTCTTATTAGAGAGTCCTTTCTTTCCTTTGTCTTTTATTCTGTTCCTTTTTATCTTTATCCTTTCATCAAAAATTTCCCCAGTAGAGTCTGTTTGGTCAAAACAAGTTAGAAATGACTTCAAAATTTGCCATCAGCTTTCTAATTGTGCAAGACGGAATCTGATTGGTACACTCAAGTGGTATAAGTCAGGAGGTAACAAACGCAAGGCCAGTGTCCAGAAGGATATTCCCCAGCAAGAGGAAGTTGACAAAGGGGTGGATCAATGTCAAGGAGGATACCTCCATCAAAAAGCGAAGGTTAGTGACCTCAAGGCCAAGGCAGTGAGACTCAAAGGTCGGGGAAAAGCTCGTTCCCTAAATATGCCACAAAAGCAGGGGGGATATCCCCAGCAGAAAAGGTATTTCCAGTGACAAGGATGAACGAAGAAAATGGTTCATCGGTAAAACATGCAAGATCCTCAAGCATGGTCACTGTCATAGGAATTTGGGTGGTCAAGATTCCAGTGGAAAACAACGGTGAAAGGCTTGTGAATAAAGAGTCGTCAAAGAGGGCGGGGAAGTAAGAAAAGTGAAAAACTATCCCCAGCAAATAATAACATCCCCAGCAAGCCTTGATAATGAAACGCAAAGCAGGGAAGGAGAAAAGGAGAACCATCCCTAGCAGGAGCATCACAACCAACCACCGCGTTTTAAAGTAACAGATTTTCTTTGATTTAAAGCAGGAGAAAGGAAATGGCATTGATGGCGGAAAGGCATGCCACGGGGAAGATTATCAAAACTGGGGCAGAAAATTTTCCTTTCATTTGGAAAATTTTCTGGAAGACAGGTATCCACTTGGGGAAGAAGAAAGATAACACCTGTTTTAGGGGAAGTGGTCTTTGAACCTGTATTATCCCCAGTGGTGCTAAAAGAAAGAAAACAACAAGTTTCAATGAAAGGAGTTGTATCCCCAGAGGACATAACAAAAATGATGAAACTTGTGTTCAGAAAAGCAAGAAGTCAGTGTCATCCCCAGCTTCTTCCAGGAGAATGAAGCACTGATTTTGAAGGAATAAAATTTCCCCAGCAGCGGTATCCTCAACAAAGTTATCCTTAGCTAATAACATTTTTATCCCCAGCAATGTTGAGAGAAAATAAAAGTCGAAGAAAAAAAAAAAAGAATAAGAAAAGAAAAAGAAGAACAAGGGGAAGAAAGGAGATTCCCCACCAGTATTAACCCCAGCAGGTAAGTAAATAATTCCCCAGCAGTGTTATCCCCAACATCCGAGGGAAGAAACACGAGCTTTTAGGGAAGCGGTTCTGAAGGTACTTCCAATAGAAGGAAATGGGTTACAAGGCAAAGAAAGGACAACAGTAGTAGGATGCAGATAAGGTAAGTTGATGACATCGGGAGCCCGCCCGTAGAACGGAGGCGTTACCTTTTTAAGTTGTTGTTGAAGTCAGGTACCTGCCTGAAAAACGGAGGCGTTACCTTTTTAAGTTGTTGTTGAAGTCAGGTGCCCGCCTGAAGAACGGAATGGCGTTTTACTTTAAGTTGTTGTTGAAATCAGGTGCCCGCCTGAAGAACGGAATGGCGTTTTACTTTAAGTTATAGTTGAAGTCAGGTGACCGCTTTACTTTAAGTTTTAATTGAAGTTTTAAATTATTGTTGAAATCAGGTGCCCGCCTGAAGAACGGAATGACGTTTTACTTTAAGTTTTAATTGAAGTTTTAAATTATTGTTGAAATCAGAAGCCCGCCTGAAGAACAGAATGACGTTGTTTTAAGTTTTAATTGAAGTTTTAAATTATTGTTGAAATCAGGTGCCCGCCTGAAGAACGGAATGACGGTGTTTTAAGTTTTAATTAAAGTTTTAAATTATTGTTCAAAGCATGAGCCCGCCTGAAGAACGGAATGACGGTGTTTTAAGTTTTAATTAAAGTTTTAAATTATTGTTCAAAGCATGAGCCCGCCTGAAGAACGGAATGACGGTGTTTTAAGTTTTAATTAAAGTTTTAAATTATTGTTGAAATCAGGTGCCCGCCTGAAGAACGGAATGGCGTTTTACTTTAAGTTTTAATTGAAGTTTTAAATTATTGTTGAAATCAGGAGCCCGCCTGAAGAACGGAATGACGTTGTTTTAAGTTTTAATTAAAGTTTTAAATTATTGTTGAAATCGGGTGCCCGCCTGAAGAACAAAAAGGCGTTGTTTTTTAAACTGCATTTGAAGTTTTTAAATTATAGTTGAAGTCAGGTGCCCGCCTAAAGAACGGAATGGCGTTTTACTTTAAGTTTTAATTGAAGTTTTAAAGTATTGTTGAAATCAGGAGACCGCCTGAAGAACGGAATGGCGTTGTTTTAAGTTTTAATTGAAGTTTTAAATTATTGTTGAAATCAGGTGCCCGCCTGAAGAACGGAAAGGCATTGTCTTTTAAACTGCATTTTGAAGTTTTAAATTATAATTGAGGTCAGGTGCCCCCCTGAAGAACGGAAATGCGTTGTCTTTTAAGTTTCATTAAAGTTTTAAATTATAATTGAGGTCAGGTGCCCCCCTGAAGAACAGAAAGGCGTTGTTTTAAGTTTTAGTTGAATTTTTAAAATTATAGTTAAGATCAGGTGCCCGCCTGAAGAACGAAATAGTGTTTTACTTTAAATTATAGTTGAGGTCAGGTGCCCGCCTGAAGAATGGAATAGTGTTGTCTTTTAAACTGCATTTTGAATTTTTAAAATTATAATTGAGGTCAGGTGCCCCCCTGAAGAACGGAAAGGCATTGCTTTAAGTTTTAATTAAAGTTTTAAATTATAGTTCAGCAATCATGCGCCCACCTGGATAACAAGGGAATATATTTCAAATTTTAGCAATAAGGCGCCCACCTGGATAACAAGGGAATACATTTCAGTCTTTACATTTTAAAACAACAATTTAGACCTAGTCTGATGAATTATCTCCTAGCGTCAAAATCTTAGTCTGATGAATCTTTCTCCTAAGATATCAAAATCTCAGTCTGATGAATCTTTCTCCTGAGATCACATAAATTTAGACCTCTGGTGAATTTTTCTCCTAAGATATCAAAATCTTAGTCTGATGAATCTTTCTCTTAAGATATCAAAATCTCAGTCTGATGAATCTTTCTCCTGAGATCACATAAATTTAGACCTAGTCTGATGAATTATCTCCTAGCGTCAAAATCTTAGTCTGATGAATTTTTCTCCTAAGATGGTAATTTCAGTTTTTAAATTCAAATTTCGAAGTCGGGAGCCCGTCCGTATAACGGAGGAATACATTTCAGTATTTACATTTTAAGATACCAAAATCTCAGTCTGATGAATCTTTCTCCTAAGATCACATAAATTTAGACATAGTCTGAGGAATTATCTCCTAGCGTCAAAATCTTAGTCTGGCGAATTTTTCTCCTAAGATAGCAAAATCTCAGTCTGATGAATCTTTCTCCTGAGATCACAAAACATTTAGACCTAGTCTGATGAATTATCTCCTAGCGTCAAAATCTTAGTCAGATGAATTTTTCTCCTAAGATGGTAATCATTCAGTCTTTCAAAATTCAAATTTCGAAGTCGGGAGCCCGCCCGTATAACGGAGGAATACATTTCAGTCTTTACATTTCAGTCTTTTACCTTTCAAATCTTGGAAGTCAGTAGCCCGCCAGGAGAGCGAAAGGTTACAACAAAAAATCCCCAGCATAAATCCAAATTCAGAAGCCAGAAGGAAATAATCAGTTCAAGCTTCGGAGAAAATAATGCGAAGCCCACAAGAAGGAAATAAACAATCCAAATTCGGCAATCAAGAGAGGCCGACGAGTGAAGTCAGAAGAAAGAAATGAGGAAACAGTCAACGAGAAAGCGAGGCGACAAGAGCAAGATTGAAGATCTAGATAAAATTTTGTAATTAATAGACTAGTTTAGTCTAGCTTCTTATCTTCTGTTTAGCACGGTGTAAATAAGGAGGTCGGCAAGCAGTAGCCGCAGTAACAACAACAGTAACGGTAAAGCCACAGTCTCAGTGTAGTCCCAGCTACCAAAAATTCCCGAACTACATTGACCTGATTCCTTTTTAGCTAGGGATATGTAGTAGATACCTTTTGAAGCAAAGGTTCGGTCAAATTTTTTTCCAAAAAAAAAAATGCTTCACACGGAGTACTCAAACAGGCAAAAATCGGTCGCTCACTTTATCTTTGCACGAAAACTCTTCGTGTTTTTGGACAAAGAGGGGCAGCTGTAAGCATGTGATTTTTGCACTATATGAGAATTACTCCCAAAAATTTAAAATAAAATAATTTTGTGTCGTTTGCAATTATTGTGGATTTTGTGTTATTTTTATTTTATTGTTTGCACTTGTGTGTGCGTGTTTATGTGTTTAAATTAACGAAAAATACAAAGAAATATATCACATTTGCATGTAGGATTTAATTTACAATTAGGAGCAACTAAGTTTGCTTTACAAAAATGAAAAAATTACAAAAATAATGCTATTTTTGCATTTTTAGCATTTAATGTCTAAATTGTGTGATTTTATTTTTGTTGATGTTTAAATTTGTGTGATTATTATTATTAGGAGTTGATTAGTATTTTAAGTTAATTTTAATTTAGGATCTTTAAGTTTAATTTTGGATCAAATAAACGAAAAAGAGAACAAAAATAGCAAGAAGGAAATTCGGATTGGGCCATCTTTCAAATTAAACAAACTAGGCCCAAGTGTCTCACAAACCCAACCCAGAATCCACCGGGTCAACCCGACCTGGTCTGCCCCATAACCCAAATAACCCCCCTCATTTTTATTTTCATTTGGACTACCCTAATCAAACAAACCTTAAACCTAAAAAACACCCCCCCTCTTCTTCTTCTTCAAACCACCAAGCCATGGCTGCCCTTCCCCGCCAGTCATCTGCCTCGCCGGACCACCCACCAAACGAACACCGTCCACGAAACCCACCAGCCACCACCAGCTTCATCATCTCCAAGCCCCTCAACCAGTCGACCGCTAGCCCCCACGACCACCCTCGTCTCCAGCCACGTCCAAACAAGCCTGCCATCTCCATCGTTCCCCCTTCGACCACCCAAAACATTCAGTTCGTCGAACAGCCTCGCCAACCACCAGCAAACCCCAGTAGCCCACCACCATCCACGAACCAAACAGCTCCCACGAACCATCTCCAAACGACCAGTTTCAGCTCCGTCGGACCAGCCAGCTTTGCCACAGTGCTCGTCGTCTTCGTTAGTATGTTCGTCGTCGTCGTCAGTCATCATCTTCCGTTGTTCACTGCTCATCATTTGCTTAGGACGTTCGCTATTCGAACAGATTTTTGTTTATGTCGAAGTTGGAGTCTTCGTCAGAATATTCTGGTTCGATGTTGTCGATTTCATTTAAAGTCGCGTCAATGTGCAGTTGTAATTGTTGCTTCATTTCGGTTTAATTGGAAAGCAATCCAGGTTTTACCTATTTCCCATTTTTTAACTTGTTTCTTGATTTTTGTGGTGATAGACATGATGTTCATCCATTTCTATGTGTTTGATAATTGAAAACTAGATAATTAGAATTGCTAGATTTTATGAGTTGATATTAATTGATGCTTGTGTTTTGGACTAGACAAATATAGGTATTCATGTAATGATTTGGTATTTGCTGGTTCAAGTGGTTTCATTTTTGTGTTCATTAGTCTACCATGCTTTAGCTTCATTTTGAATGTCTCTTGTTAAATCATTGAAACCTTCCTCTTGGTTGTATTGCTATTGGATTTTAATTTGAAGTTCAATTAATGATTAATTTTAGTAAGTTGAATCTACTTATTGTTCTGTTAAGTTTGTCTTTAATGTAAATCTGACCATGTTGTTGTCATAATGTTGTTGATTGGAAATTAGTTTTATTTGTTCATAGGATTTAATTGTTGAATTTTGATTAGGAATTTGGTTATAGCTGTAGTGATTTGGTATTTTTAGGAACTAGTTTTGGTCAATTGTTAATTTTGTTACAGATTGAAGAGATGGGGGTAGAATAGTAATTTTAATAATTTCAGGGGTAATATGGAAATTTAAAAATAATACAATTATTTATGTTTGTGCTCTGCCCACTAAGTTATAATAATATTAAAATAAAGTATTTGTTTAATATATTGGGGGACAAGACATATGGTAGTGGGAACTAATATATTTATTTAATATAGTGGGAGACAAGACATATAGTAGTGGGATTACGGGGCTCAAGAAAATTGGACTTTTTCTTATTTGTTTAACTGTTTAAAGTGGTCTATTTTTGGAGATAAATAGGGTAGACTTGGACATAATTAAGGAGGGGGCTTTTTAAAAGATCAAAGAGGTCAGAATTAAAAAAAAAAAGAATTTGAGAGTTGCAAACCCCATTGCTTCATTGATTTCATTTTCCTGAAAAACACACTAACACTGATCCGAAGTAACTCTAGTGCATCTTTCGAATTCATTTGACTTGTGGTGGTAGTGTTGTGAGCCAATCTCTATTTTCTATTTGGTTCATTGATTCATTTTGGAGTTGAACTTGCTGTACTGGTTCAATTAGTTTGGTTGGTTTTCTGGTATTTGATGTGGGTCAATCTTTTAGTTTCTGCTGTTTGCTTGGGTCGTTTGAATCATTCCTGGGGTTGAAGAATATTTGTGTTTTGTTGGTTGTTGCTGTTGATGTACTGTTACTGTCCTGCTGATCACTCCTGTTTCTTCTTTTTTTTTTCAATACCAGGTACACTTTCGAATCAATATTGATGTAGTTGTGAGATGTAAAAGTGAAATGAAATGCTAGGGTGATTGATGAATTAATGTTTTATCTGCAGCTAATAGATATGTGATAAGTATTTGTAAAGTTTAGTTTCATGACTCAATAAAAATGCATGAGGCAGTTTTGTACTTAATTGGAATTGTTTGGTTTTTTAAACCACAGTTTGTGGTTGTCGATTGCAGATTAAATGTAGTTAGTTGTGTAATTTGTATAATGAACAAATAGTTAATAGATTGGTTACTTAGACTTTATCTTTAATTAGTGTTTGTATTTAAGACAGACTTTAGGACTGTGTACTCCAGTGGATTTCTAGTGCAATATAGCCTTAATTATCTAGCTAATTCTACCAAGAATCTGATTCCATTAGGCATTATATAGGTCGGTGTTTGATTTTAGAATAACATCTTCTAGTAGTTAATTCCATTAGTCTCAAATCATCTAAAATGTTAGTTTAATTAGAGAATGGTTAGTTTGTTTTAATATTTTTGTTAATCTCGTATGCTATTTATAATTTCAGCTTTAATAATATTCGCTTATAGAATAAGGCGCGAAACAATCTGCCATTTAACAAGCATGTAAAGCAATTAGAACTTTTTCTCCTTTCATTTTTAGAGACGAACAAAAAATAGGAAAAATGTAGTCACTTTAGGATCGTCCTTTTAAAATAAGCGAGACGAGCCTCGCCAAATAAAATGCTCAAGCTGCGGGGCCCTAAAAAAATGTATATATTAAAATACTTAGATTTCGGGATGTGCCATTTAGCGAATTTCACGACTTTCCCCAAAATAATAATGCGTTAGTCTCTTTAGGCGCGTATTAATAATTTCACTTTCTTAAACTCGGGTGCACATTTATGTGACCTAAATCCAAATCTCAATGGAGTCGAAATATGTCAATAACCATGGGTACATTGATGTGACGTGGTTTGAGATGTGTTTTCATGACTTTGCAATTCTTATAAAATAATAATAATCAAAAGCGGTTGAAAGTTAAAATTTGCACATAAGTTAAAAGCATGTTATAAAATCAGATAATTAAGCCAAATATGATATTTGAGCGACCGTGCTAGAACCACAGAAATCGGGAATGCCTAACACCTTCTCTCGGGTTAACAGAATTCCTTATCCAGATTTCTGGTTCGCGGACTGTAATATAGAGTCAAACCTTTCCTCGATTCGGGATTCAAACCGGTGGCTTGGGACACCATAAATCTCTCAAGTGGCGACTCTGAATCTCTTAATAAACGAATCCCGTTTCGATTGTCCTTTAATTGGAAAAACTCCCTTCACCACGCCCTTCGCGGGGTGCGGTAGCGCCGAAAGAAGGTGTGATAGCAGGGTTTCAGAGCTTTACTACCACGACCCAGCTAAAATTTCGATACATGTAATTGTGTGTGTTGGCCTGAGAAAGTTTGTTTTGATGATTGATAAAGGAACACATGCATGAATCAGGTCCATGGACAGTGTACAAAGGTGACAGACAGAATCACGCAAAAGGCTTGCATGTGAACGGGATAAGTATAAGTGGTTGTATCTGATATTCCCTGAACGAAAATGTTGCATATTTAATAAGGAGCAGGACTCCTTACATGAAGAGAACTCTATCCAAGATAAGGGAAGAGATCTTGGATAAAGTTAGAAGTTGAAGTTGACTAGAACTCTTCCACCAAGGAAGAGCAAAGCATTAGAACTCTAGTTAATCTTATAAATATCGGAGTTATTCTCTTTTACAGGTGATGAACACATACTGAAGTTAAGCATGAATTGAGAGCAAAATAACAAGGCATTTTCTGAATAATTCATGTGAGATTTAAGAGTGTGATCCTGAAGTTACACGAACTAGAGTGAAGAACCAGCTCCATAAAGAGTTTTATGTGTCTTTTTTATTTCTAGTTCAAAGTGTAGTAGGCGTTTTGAGCTTTACCTTTTAGCTTCTTAGAAGCAAATTGTACTAGGTACCTGAGTTGTATCATTCAAGTTGGAGTTAACTTGAAGTAGTCGCAACAACCTGTAGTGTGTTTTTACAAGGGTTAGAGTTAATCCTTAGGTTTGCAATATGTTGTACTCGAGTTGTATTGTTCGAGTTAGAGTTAACTTGAAGCAGTCGTAACAGCATGTGTTTAGTTGCTATAAGGGTTATAATTAATCCTTAGGTTTGCAAGAGTTTGTAAACTTTGTTGGGCTCAGAGTTGTAGTAAAGTGTTTGGAGAAAATCCTACTGGGTAGTAGGTCGTGGTTTTTTCACCTTTTAAGCCGGGTGTTTTCCACGTAAAAATACTTGTGTTCTTTACTTTCAGTATTTATTATTCCACAACTATAGTGTAAGGAACACATAGAAGAACCAGCTCCTTCTATAATTTGTGCACAAAAAAAATCGGACACCACACAAATCACCCTTCCCTGTGTGATATTGAAGTATAAAAAATCCTTGAAGAGGATAACACCTTAAGAAAAGATCAAGATGAATGCACGATCTGAAAATTATGAAGGGCAGTCCACCACTATACCACCGCTATCCAATGATCACTACTATTCTTTGTGGAAAGAGAGGAGAAGAGATCACTTGCAGTTGACTGATGGATGCTTTAAAGGTGATAAAAAGAACCACATTATCAAGAACTATCCTATGTGGGAAGTCGAGTGGAAAAAGGAGAGATCTAAAAGAAGAAACAGAAAGAAGGAACAGGTTCATGATAAGAAGAAATACAGCAAGAGCCATTCAAAGCAATGGTTGTTGCTTGGAAAGACAGATCAAATGAGGACAATGTTGTTGTTGTTGTTGATGATGATGATGATGTTGAACGAGTTCTTATAGCAATTCGAGAATCGAAAGATGAACTTGATAAATAATCTAAGATAAGTTTTCTGGACCTTAAGGATAAAATTAAATTCATTTCTAAAGATATACTATCAGAATTGTTACTAGCTTTAATTGATGAATCTAAGAATATAAGTTCTGAAAAAGATCAATTGTCAAATGAGTGTAACTTTTTAAAAGAAGAATGCAAAAACCTAGAAACAAACGTTTGTAAAACTGAAAAGGAAAATACTACTTTGAAGAATCAGGTTTATGCACTTGATACAACTGTTTTAGAACTTAGATATGAAAATATTAATTCAAAGTTAGGGACAAGAAAAGAGATAGCCAGTGATATACAACTCAACCTAGAGGATGACTTAAGGAAGGTTAAAGATGAGCTATATAAAAAGGAATAAAATGTAAGAGTTTTGAAAGAGGACTTGACAAAGATTAAACATGAGGTTGATATAACATGTAAATGGAATAGATCATCCGATGAACATGAGGTTGATATAACATATAAATGGAATAGATCATCCGATGCACTTTCATGGCTACAAGAACACCATAGTAGCAACATATAGGACTTGGCTTTGGGAACCCTGCACCTAAGTGAGATCTCAAAAGCAAGTACTTCATACTTCCTAAGAACAAGATTTGTACACAATGTGGTAAAACAGGTCACTATAAAAGTAAATGCGCTGCAAAAGAAAAGGCAAGCCAAAAGAACAAAGAATTTGTTCAAGAGAAAAATATGCTGCCAAGTTGGGCTAAAAGAAATTGATTCATCCTTTTGCCCATATAAAGGGACCCAAACTAGTTTGGGTTGCTATGTCTAACCCCTGATTTTTGTTTGCATGTCCAAGTGAAGGGGAGCAGCCAAATATGGTACATCAATAGTGGCTTCTCAAAGCACATGGCATGAAGCAAAAACCAGTTCTTTTCACTTGATGACCTTAAAGGAGGTAAGGTCTCCTTTGAAAATGGAAAGAAAAGTGAGATCATTGGGTTGGAAAGATAGATAAGACAGATTCTCACTCTATTGAGAATGTCTACTTGATAGATAGTCTGAAGTACAGTCTAATAAGTGTATCACAACTGTGTGATAGAGGTAACATGATAACATTCACCTCTACAAAATGCTTTGTGATAAATCTTACCACTGACAAGATAGTTTTACAAGAAAAAGAGTGAAAAAAATATATGTGGTGGTTTTGTCCACACTTTCAGATAATAAACTCACTTGCATAAGTGTGCTGGACAATGATCCCATCCTTTGGCACAAGAGACTTAGACATGCCAGTCTAAGCCAACTCAACAAACTAGTCTCCAAGGACTTGGTGGTAGGGTTTCCTAACATTAGGTTCAAGGAAGATAAAGTTTCTGAGGCTTGTGCAATGGGAAGCATGTAAGATCCTCTTTTAAAAGTAAGAAAATGGTAAGCACTACTAGAACGATAGAACTGGTTCATTTGGATCTTTGTGGACGAATGAAAGCATTGAATAGAGGTGGTAGGATATATGTTATGGTGCTTGTTGATAATTACTCTAGGTTTACTTGGAAACCATTTCTAATATCTAAAGACGAAGCATTTGAGATGTTCACATCTTTTATTAGAAAAACTCAGAAATAACTAGGCAATCAACTTGCATCAATTAGGTCTAATCACGGTACTGAATTTGAAAATGCTAAATTTACTGAATTTTGTGATGAGCATGATATAGATCATAATTTTTCTGCTCCTAGGACCCCACAACGGAATGGAGTAATTAAAAGAAAGAATAGGACATTGTAAGAAATGGCTAGGACTATGCTTCTTTCTAGTAAAATGCCCCTAGTTTCTGGGCAGAAGCTGTGAACACTGCATGCTACATCATAAATAGGTGCATGACTAGACCTCCTGTTGAGAAGACTCCCTATGAGTTACTTAAAGGGAGAAAGCCAAATATATCATATCTTAAGGCATTTGGAAGCAAGTATTTTATGCACAATAATGGTAAAGATTCCCCAAGTAAGTTTGATCCCAGAAGTTATGAGTGAGTATTCTTAGGATATTCTTCACATAGTAAAGCTTATAAATTTACAACAAAAGAACTATGTGTGTAGAAAAAAGTGTACAAGTGGTTTTTGATGAAACTAACATTTTTTCTGAGCAGGAATATGAAGATGAAGCAATTAGGCTGGTAAGAAACTAAAATGAAACCACAGCCCAGACTGAAGCTACACCAGAGGAAGGAATAGATAATAGAACATGTCCTTCTATCCAGGGCAACCTGATAGGGGGAACTAAACAAAGAGGAACTGGTCCTCAAACCTTGTCACGATCCCAGTTCACCCTCCATGAACCATCGTGATGGCACCTACTCTCTACGACTAGGTAAGCCTAACAATGCGGAATATAAACAATAATTGCAGAAGAAATAATTTAAAAACCAAAATAGTAAAATAAAATAGTGTTTAAGATGTCGTCTGGCACATAACAATACAAAATCCCAACCTAAAACTCCCGAAATTCGGAACCTCATGAATCACAAGCTAAGAGATACATAAGAAGCTCTAACTCCGGAAATGTCTAACAAAAGGAAAACTACTGAAGGGCTATACTTATTATAGAAAGATAGAAAGGGACTCCTCGGTCTGTTGACGCGGCAGATATATCTCGAAGTTTCTACAACAGCGCCTCACCTCAAGGATGATAAGACTGAGTGGAAGTACCTGGATCTGCACAACGAAAATGTGCATAAGAGTAGCATGAGCACACCATAGTGGTGCCCAGTAAGTATCAAGACTAATCTCGGTGGGGTAGTGATGAGGAACAGTCAAGACACCTACCAGTCCAATAAACTGTACAAATATAGGAACAACAGAACATGATGTATATATAAAGACTACACTAAATTGCTAACAATACTATAATCACAACAAGGGAAGAAAAACAGCAAGTAACAGCGGAAATACCAAAAATATTGACATAGAAGAGCGAACGAAAACACAAACCCAAATCCTAAATTCACAATACAGTAAAGGTAAGCAATAACTCAGGTCCTACGACAATGTCCACATTAGGTCTTATTCAACAATTTCCATGAAGTACCAAATCTCGGACAATTTACAGCTCACGAGTCCCAGGACCTGAAATCTAACACTTGACATCATGTGCCCCCATCAGCCTCATGGTGATTTTGACAACTCACTTGCTAACTAGATCCACTCTCACATATATATAATAAGTAAACGAGGGTGTACATCTATACTCAGCAGAATCAGGAGGACTTCACATCCAATAAGAGTGTTCAACTATGTGTATGCTTGTGCAAGTGCTTTAACATAGTTCTTATCAGCTAATAAGCGTAAGGAAAAGAACGGACAACACGTAAGATGTTTCCTCACAATCTCCACAAGATAAAGCTCATACAGGTAAGCGTACCACAACACAATATTAAACAACAAGAATGCCCCCAGGCCATCACAAATCATCACAATCAATCCCTGACATAGCCCACCTTGTCTCGCCACGTGTGCAATTAATAATATAATAAGTGCCCGCCTTATTTCGCCACACGTGCATCATAATATTCCCACCTTGCCTCGCTACATGCGCAACCCACATATAAGCATATATATATATCCCACCTTATCACGTCGTATGTGCAACATATCAATAGTAATAATAGCATGACAAAAACCTCGTGCACAACACAACCACAACCGCACGGTAGAGACCTCGTGCACAACACAACCATAACCGCACGACAGAGA
>MU683778.1:48518-74560 GCA_026770625.1 Nicotiana glauca
CCCTCAGCAGTCACATCCAAGATCTCCTCGGAGACTAAGAATCGATCGCACCCAAGTCAGAATTAATCGAGATGGGGCCTTTGCTCCAGGATGATTAATCTGATGACAAATAATGAAAGGGAAAGCTGAGATTTTGGCATCAAAAAAGTGAAGATCGCCCTGAAATTTTCCTGGGCTTAAAGTATCTAATTGGATAATTATGTTGATTGGGCTTTGGGATATCTCTGATCCATTTGCAAAAGATCAGCCTGCCCAAATTGGGCATAGGTTATTGGGTCATTTTGACCCATGTTTGGCCTGAGGTTCAAGGGGTAAAAAACAGGGCGATCTAGGGGTATTTAGGGTAATGTAGTTAGAGAATCTCTCAAATATCAGCTTAGGAAGCTTCCTGGAAAGCTGAAAATAGCCTTGCTTGGTTAGCAAGTCAGAAAATGAGGGACTTCTTAGCAAAAGCCAAAATTCAAAAAGGTCTAAAATGAAAATACCAAACCCATAAGGTTGCCCTAGAAACTTCCCTTTAAAGGCATTGTTACTTGGGACTCAATTCAGGGATTAAGAGCTAAAAATTTAAGAAAATACAGACGGCTGAAATATTTTACTGTTTCAATGATTCTCTTCTACATTTCTTGGTTCGAATTCAGTTTCTAAATCTCATCACTAGATGAAATCTTAGGGGTCTAGATTATGCATTTTTCTTGGTGAAAATTGGTTTGATTTTGGTCGCTGAAAGGCCCTGGTTTGAAGCTGTTTTAAGTTTGGAAATCACTGTTGTATTGCTGAGGGTTGCACTGATTTAGCTGCTATTGTTTACTGATTCTTCACCTATTTTCCTTCCATTTTCCAGGTATTATTCAGCCTTATCGATGTCACTTGACCTGTAACTTGAAGCAATGATTTGGAAAAAATGAAATAAAATGTGATGTTTTATTTGAACTCCATCTGTTCTTCTTTCAATTTTGTGGCTAGCATGTAATATGTCGATGCTGATGGGTGTATTTATAAAAAAAAATGGATTGTAATTGAGATGTAGATCATGATAGCTTAGTTTTCTCGTGATTATGTTACTGTACTTTGAAAGTAGCATTAGATCTTTGCCTTTTTGTGTTTCATCTTTAGGTTTGTTCTCGAGTTTGAGGTTGTGCTAGTGAACGAATTAGGTGTGGGGATACTGATTAAATTTGTAGGTCTTGATTATAGTTTATTTGAATTGTAGGCTTAATAATAGCATTGTTTGTCTACTGACACTTCCCTTTTAAGTTTGACAATTAAGTGATGAGTTTCAATGTGGGGATTTAAAGTACGTGAGGCCACATGCCAATTTTAGCTTGCATATAGTGATAAATTAGTTAATTCTGACTTATGATTTGAACAATAGTGTTTAGTATCATGAATGGTTCAATTGTGTATTTTCAATTGTTAATTGTTGGGTTTGTTTAAAGCAATTTGATCTGCAAGTTCGAATGCAAATTTGACAATTTGTGTTTTGTATGGACTCGAATTGGGGATCCCGTTGTCTGCTGAGGCCAGTCCTTTGCATCGTGGGTTCTCCTTTGGGCCCAACGTGGCCTGGTGCGAATTATCACCTGGAGCAGCCTCACGTTGGTAGGCTATTGGGCCTCATGTTAGGCCTAAGCATTAATTTTGAAACATTAGCCTCTTTTATTTACAAAAAAATGTATCCTCTTGGTTTGGTCTGCAGCAGAACCTTTGTCCATTAATACTTAAGCAGTTACAATTTTAGTGGCTTTTAATTAATTTGTCGTTTCTTTAATACTAGATATGGGTCGTATTATAGTACAAGTAGTTTACGGTCCTCATGAATTAGTGTAAAAACCTTTAAATTAGAATAAATTGAGGAGCGTCGTGCCAAGCAATATCTCAAATGCGTGGCCCTCATTTAATTATTTCTTTTAAAATTCTCAGAATTCGAGGAATGCCATTTAGCAAATTTTCATGGACCTCGCAAAGTTAACAACGCGTAGTTGCTTTTAGGCGTGTTATTTAATAATCTACTTTCCTAACTCGGGTGTGCATTTTATATCACCCAAATTCAAATCCTTATGACGTTGGATAAAATGTGTTTCGGAATGCGGGTGCATTTTATGTGACGTGATCCAAAGACATATTTTAGACAACGTTAAATCTTCTTTTAAAAATGAATAAAAGCGGTTAAAAATTAAAATGCACATGGGTTCAAAATGTTCTTAAAATCAGATAATTATGCCAATTATAGCAGTTGAGCGACCGTGCTAGAACCATAGAATTCGAAAGTGCTTAATACCTCCTCCCGGGTTAACAGAATTCCTTACCCAGATTTCTGGTTCGCGGAATGTAATACAGAGCCAATCCTTTTCCTCGATTTGGGATTTGAACCGGTGACTTGGGACACCATAAATTTCCCAAGTGGCAACTCTGAATCTTTTAAATATAATCCCATTTCGATTGTCCTTTAATTGGAAAAACTCCCCTTTAATATATCCTTCCTGGGGTGTAGGAAAAAGGAGGTGTGACAAACATAATTATTGATCCAACCACTGGAATCAAAATTGGATCTTATTTGAAGAATCTTTGTACTTTTGATACTTTTTTATCTTTTATTGAACCTAAAAATGTTGTTGAGGCTTTGCAGGATGCAGACTGGATAAATGAAATGCAAGATGAACTCAACCACTTTGAGAGAAGTCACGTTTGGCATATAGCACCAAGCCCCAAGGACAGATCAGTAATTGGCACAAAATGTGTCTTCTGAAAAAAACTTGATGAAGATGGAACAGTTACAAGGAACAAGGCAAGATTGGTGGTTCAAGGATATAGTCGAGAGAAGGGCATAGATTTTGATGAGGCCTTTGTACTAATTATAATATTGGAATCAATTAGACTCCTTATAGCCTTGGCTGCTTGCATGGAATTCACTCTCCATCAGATGGATGTCAAGAGTACCTTCCTAAATAGCTATCTAAAGGAAGAAATGTTTGTCAAGCAACCTCCGGGATTTGAAAGCAAGGAATGTCCTGATCATGTGTACAAGCTTGACAAGGCTCTTTATGGGCTCAAACAGGCTTCAAGAGCATGATATGAAAGATTATAAAAATTCTTGCTTGAGCATGACTACGGGAGAGGTAAAATTGACAACACTTTATTCTTGAAAGAAAAAGGTAAAATTTTCTTGGTAGTTCAAATATATGTTGATGATATAATTTTTGGAGCAACCACTAATAAGTTAAGTAAATAATTTGTTAAAGTAATGGGGAGTGAATTTTAAATGAGTATGATGGGCGAGCTTAATTTATTTTTAGGCTTACAAATTAAACAAAACTCAATTGGAACTATGATCCATCTGCAGAAGTATGTGAAAGAGTTGCTTAAAAGGTTTAAAATGGAATATTCCAAAGAAATTGACACTCCTATAGCAACAATCACAAAATTGGATATAGATGAACCTAGTTCATTTGTTGATAAGAAGTTGTATAGGAAATGATTGGTTCTTTGTTATATCTCACTACTAGCAGACTTGATATTGTTTTCAGTGTAGGCCTTTGTGTCAGATTTCAGGCTAATCCAAAGTAGTCTCACTTGACTGTTGTCAATGGGATCTTGAGATACCTAAAAGGCACCGCTGATCTTTTTCTATGCTATCCAAAAGGTATTAATTTTGATTTAGTTGGATATGCCGATTATGAAGGTTTTCTTGTGGATAGAGAGAACACTTCAAGTATGGCACACTTTCTTGGCTCATGTCTTATATTTTTGGGCCACTAAAAAGCAAAACTCTATGGCTTTGTCAACTGATGAAGTTGAGTTGTATCACACCTTTTATGATAACACTAGTTCAATTAGTATGATGAAAACTCAGTCAATCACAAAAGAACTAAGCACATAGATATTGAGCATCGTTTTCAAAGGGATAATTTTGAGAGGTGTTGATCATTGTTGTGCTACTGATAAGGAAATTGCTGACATCTTCACAAAATCTTTGAGTAGGTATCACTTTGAAATGAACATGTTAGAATTAAGAATGATTAAGATTACCTAAAAAACCGGTTCTAACCTAATGACTTGTTAGATAATTTGTGAATTTTATGAATAATTAGATTTGATATTTGCTCAGTCTTATGCTTGTATTAGTATACTCTTATGCCATGTGCTAAAAATTTCTCACTTATGTCTAATGATATTATCCTTATTTTCTTGGAAAAACTCAGTCTTACATGAGAGAACTTTCAATGAAGAACCTGGTTCATCGAGGTTATAAGGTATGTATTCTATACTCCACATAATTTGAAATAATTGCATATGGATCACAAACTAAAAAGAGTCTTACTTTATCCCAAACTAATTTTGAATCAATTAGTTACAAATGAACCAGTTTCATCAAGAGTCCCACACACCATAATTGCTGAAATATTTGGGGGAAAGTTGAACGTCTTTTCAAACTGGAACTTCCAATGTCATTAGACTTATAGACTTCAAAAAGGTGTTGTTATACACACAACCTTTTCCTCTTTAAATTGATCTGACCTTACCCTCTTATCTCAATTTTTTTTAAAAGATCAAAATCTCCAAAACCTCAAAACTCTCTCCATTTATCTCAAGTTTCTAAACTAATTAAATGGCAATACCCATGAGAACCCCAAAAACTCTAAAAACCCTTCCTCACCGCCCAAAGAAACTTCACCCACACTTTCAACCCCCCAACCTCCAAGAAAAGACATATCAAAATGATTGCATACAACACAGTGGCTAGTAGAGTACAAGCTAAGAAATTGAGTGAGATGCTACAAGCTAGTCAAGAAAAATAACCCTAAAAATCTAATGAGGCTTTCAAGTTTACGACTGAGGGGGGAAGAACCAGTTTCATCTGAAACTAAACAGGTAACTTCTGGGTTGGAAATTTCTGATGTTGCTTCTAAAATTGGTGAGAATCTTGAAAATAGATTTGTGTTGGTTGGTACGATTGTTGATAAACTGGTGGATCTGGAAAAATTGATGGTAAAAATGAAAAAGAAAAAAAAAGAGTGAGGGTGTTAAAGTATATGTGAGGGGAAAGAGAGGAGAAAGAGTAGCTGGATCTCCTTCACCCACTCTTGTTGGTTTGACTGAAGAAGCTGAAGCAATGATTGTATTAAGTGAAGAGAGTAGTAATAATGAGGAGACTATGAACGAAAGTATATGGATAGAATCACAGGAGATAGGTGATGGTTCTGGTGATAGAGGTGCAGCAGATGGGCTCGTTAGGTTAAGGAAGGGGTTTCATGAACCAGTTTATTCTCTTGCTAAAATAGACAAGAGTCCTGATCTGCTGCAAAATGTGTCACATAGTTACAATCAAAAGAAGAAGAACAAAGTTGGAAAGACTGCAAGAAAGGGCATGGGCGGCACAAAAGAGATAGAGTGCTCCTTCTATCCCTGAAGCAACTTCTCCCATAAGAGGAAGAACTACAAGGAGCCAGAAGAAGCAAAGTGATGCCAATGTAAAAAGGGTATTAGCTGAGAGTGCCGAGAAAGTCTCTTCGAAAGAAAAAAACTGGTAAGCCAAGTGGAGTAATCCAAATTGAGGAGAGGAACCTGGTTCATGAGGATAAAGATAAAGATGTGGAAGTAACCACACCAAGTGCCAAAAAGAGAAAGATTTTTCAAACGAATTCTCAAGCAACAAAGGTTGTGGCAGAGGATTCAGTTGTGACTAAAATAACCACGTCTACCAAAAAGAGCAAAAAGGCTCAAATAGTGGAAGAAAATGGCTAAGAATGTTGAGATTGAACGATTGAAGACTAGGTTTGGTTGAAGTAGAGGCTGAGAGAGACTATCTCAAATGTGAGCTTGCAAAGTAAAAGGAGAAGAATGGTGGTATTCTTCAAGATATGCTGAAACTACTTCAAGCCAAGAACCAAGAACCTGGTCCTTCCCAGTCCTAAATACTTCCCAGCCCAATTGTAACTAGTGAACCAATTTCTCTATTTTTTTGCTCATGGTTCTATGGTTTTATTTTTTTCTTATGCCTTGTGGTAGGATCTTATCAAGCAATGAAATTCAATACTTTTGCTCTAAATGTTTGTTAATATTTCTTAGATGGCTAGTATCCTTAGATTGAAAAAGAGAAAATTGAATCCATGATTGCATTTGAAGTAGCCCGAATGGCCATGAGTGATATCTATTTAAATCTAGTTACTTAACTTAATTATGCTACTTTTCTGCAACAACCCGGCCAGTTG
This sequence comes from Nicotiana glauca, assembly GCA_026770625.1. NCBI lineage: Eukaryota > Viridiplantae > Streptophyta > Magnoliopsida > Solanales > Solanaceae > Nicotiana > Nicotiana glauca. Next base: position 54,731 of record MU683778.1, read on the forward strand.
TTGCATGAGTTACCGCACCATTTATCTCATTTTTTCTTCCTATTACTTTGTTTATTAGTTTTATGTGTGATCGGGTTGGTTGGCTCGGGTTCAAAAAGGTTTTGGTAAGGTTTGAGACACGTAGTCTCTTTTAAGGAAGCTTAAGTTGAAAAAGTCAAACGGATGTTGACTTATGTGTTAGAGGGCTTGGATGTGTGTTCTGATGGTTCCGATAGCTTCGGGAGGTGATTTGAAACTTAGGATCATGATCGGAATGTGTTTTAGAGGTTTGGAGTAGATTAGGCTTGAATTGGCGAAATTAAAATTTTGGCATTTTCCGGTTGATAGGTGAGATTTTGAAATAGGGATCGGAATGGAATTTTGAAAGTTGCAGTAGGTCCGTTGTGTCATTTGGGATATATGTGCAAAATTTTAGGTCATTCGAACATGGTTTGGTAGACGTTTTGATCAAAACTGGAATTTGGAAGATTTTGGAACCTTAGGCTTGAATTCGATGTGTTTTGGTTCATCTGGTGTTGTTTGAGGTGTTTTGAAGATTGGTATAGGTTTGGATAGTGGTATAGGACTTGGTTGTACTTTTGGTTGAGGTCCCGGGGGCCTCGGGGTAATTTCGGATGGTTGGCGAAAAGTTTGAAGTTGAGTTGGGGCAGCTGAAGTATTTTACTGCTGTCATAACCGCATATGCAATCGGGAGGCCGCAGGTGCGACCCCCGCAAATACGGAAGACCAGTTGCAGAAGCGGAAAGAGCCTAGGAAGATAGGAACCGCAGAAGCAGTTGAGGAACCGTACCTACGATGGTGCAAGTGCGGATTGTGCATCGCAGATGCGAAAGTTGAAGATTTAAAAGGTGACCGCAGATGCGGCGTCTTGGACCGCAGAAGCGGTATCTAGCCCGCAGGTGTGGAATGCCTCGGCCAGAAGGTATAAAAGGATTCCTTCGCGATTTTTGAGTTGTTATTCACTATTTCAAGTTGGTTTTGGAGCTTTTTGGGAGATTTTGAAGAGGGATTCAAGGGATAAAGTTTGGAGGTAATATTATTGAACCTAAAACTCATTTCTATGGTATTATTTCACAGATTAGAGCTGTAATTATAGAAATTTAAGGGTTAAAAATTGGAAAAATTAGGGCTTGGTATTGGAGACCTAGACTTGAGGATTTGAGGGACCATTTGTGGTCGGATTTTTGGGACTTTTGATATGTAATAACTCGTGGGAAGATATGGAATATATTGATGTAAATTTTATCAAATTCTGAGACGTGGTTTCGGGGGTCGGGTTTGTTTAACTTTGAGATTCTGATATTGGATAGATTCGACGCGAGTTGAGACCAATTCGAGGGGCAAAGGCATCGCGGTCTAGAGTTTGGACCGGATTGAGGTGAGTAATGATTTTAAATATTTTCTTGAGGGTATGAAACCCCAGATTTCACATCGTGGTGCTATGTTGAGGTGACACACACGCTAGATAACGAGCGTGGGGTCATGCACCATTAGGGATTGTGACTTAGTCCATCCTGAATGATTGTTTTACTGTGTATTTTGTCACACCTCCTTTTTCGCTACTACACCCCGGAAGGGCGTAAAGGGGTTTTTCCACTTAAAGGACAATCATAACGAGATTTATTATTTTTATTCAGAGTCGTCACTTGGGAGAATAATGGTGTCCCAAGTCACCGATTGAATCTCGAACCGAGGAAAATATTGACTCTGTTAACAGTCTGCGAACCAGAAATCTGAATAAGGAATTCTGTTAACCCGGGAGAAGGTGTTAGGCATTCCCGGATTCCGTGGTTCTAGCACGGTCGCTCAACTGTTGTATTTAATTTTATCTGATTTCAATACATGTTGTGCCTTTTATTAGTAATCCCCTTTTATATATTTATTTCTTATAGGAATTGCAATGTCGTGAAAATGTATCTCGAACCACGCCGCACCAGTGCGCCCGTGGCTTTTGACCCATTTCGACTTCGTTGAGATTTGGATTTGGGTTGCATGAAATGCACACTCGTATTTAGGAAAGTAATTTAATTAAAACGCGCCTAAAGCGACTAAGGTGTTGTTATCTTTTGGAAGGCCGTGAAATTCGCTAAACGGCCTATCCCGAATACTAAGTATTTTTAGTAGGTAATTAATGAGGGCCCCGTAATTGTATATTTGATTTGGCGAGGCTCGTCTTATTTTTATTATTAAAGGCCAAACTAAAGTAACTAAATTTTATATTTTGTGTTTTGTCTCTAAAGAGTCAAGTAATCCATAATTACAAATTCGAATCTCAAATTCAAGTCCGAATTCAAACAAAAGGATAAATTTTTTTAACTTGAGCTCGCTACCTAATTCAAGATCCAATTTTATATTTATGGATTACTTTTCCCTATTCCTAATTATTTACTTTTAACATTATTATACTTGGGATTTTTGATTCACACTTAATATTTCAATAATGTTTTTGGGCCCTTTTTTATATATATCCATCCCAATTTGAAAACAGTGACTGTGATGTTCATTAAGTAGCTGAGCCAGACCATTGGGCTTAGACAAGTGAAGCAGGGATCGAGCACGTACAATGACAAAAGCTCTCAAGCTATTTACGGATTCCCCAGCCTGATTTTGGGTTAACAAACAATTGCCTCTTATAGCCATGAATCACGGAAATATGGCTGGGCTGTAATTAAAGTCAGTGGAGGCAGCTACATTCATAGGAGCATTGCTCTTACTGGATTAAATCAGACTTAAGTAAACCGACGTTCATATTTAAATAAACACAAAGATTTAACTACTAGGTGCCCTTTTAATACCTATCAGGAAAAGCACATATTAACTTTTTATTTTATTTTATCCTAACACATATGGATTCAATAACAAAGTAATAAAATTAACTGCTATGTTAACACTAACAATATTGAACATCACATTCATATAATCTACACAGAAAGCAGTCCACAATTATTACAGCCCGACTAATTCAATTTAACGTTTAGTCTAATACAAGTCAATAAACTCAACAATTTTTACCAACGATTCAAATGAACAGGCTGTGCTAATAGTGCAAAATTACAAATACTAAATATTCATCTCAATTAGCAACTTTCAAATGATAAACAACCAAAGATGAACTCGAATCCAGCTTCTATTTCACTCAACTCAAGGTTACATCAGGATGGTTCAAAAGTATACCTGGAGTTAGAACAAAAACATGATGAGGCTAAAGTCAGTTGAACAACAGTAAACAAACAGCAGATCAGCAGTTTACTTTCAATAGCACAAGGATTTTTTAAAATTAAATTTCTTCAATCATCAACCAAAATTACAGCAACCAGAACAACAACATTCAGATGATCAAAATGTTTCAATCTGAACTTAAATCCATTCGAAATTTATGCTAACAGGCCTACGGAGTTTCAGTTAACAAAACTGGACTAGAATTGGTAGAACAACAGCTGAACATTGCAATTGATATGAATTTCTTAATAAAACAGTGATTTTTTGTTTTCTACTGATTTTCACTTCTTCTTTTTTTGATTTTTGAAAGAAATTTGGATCTAGAAGAGAGAATTGTGATCTGAAATCTTAATTTCAGATCTGGAATTTGACAGATATTTTTGGGGGGATTTTTTTTGGTGTTATCAACTTGTTAAACAAGTAGAAGGACTACCTATTTATAGACACAATTGGAAGGGAATTTCAGATTTTTATTTTACCAATTAGTCCCTCTTTTATTTTCATTTCTACCCTCATATTTCTAACTTGTTGCACAAGTTACTACCTCTATTTATTGAAAACTATACTAATGCCCCAATCTATAAGATTCTATCCTATTATAATTTCTATATTGCCCTCACTTCATTCTGAAATTTATTGTTTTTAATAAACTTGCCATTTTTTTATGCCCAAATTACCCCTGAAGCTCCCTAAAGTTACTACCTGATCAAAGCCCCTTTTACCCTAGTTAAACTTCAACAGCTATAACCAATCATAACAACTAATTAAACCAAGCAACTAAGGCATTAATGATAGCAATTAATGATTTAACCAAACTATACTAATTAGAATCAGCTAGGGAACAAGGCAAGATCAAATTAAGATCAGAACAGAAAAAGAAGGAACAAACATCAAAACTATTACTGAATTTACACTAATAACTATTATTGATGAATGGTATTAAAACAGAATCACTACCAGAGAAATCTAACAATGATAATCAATTAGTAAACTAGCCATTTCGTTATCAATTAAACAGACTGCCTAAGAATTAAAAGGGATTTAAAACAACACATGAATTAAGGCAATATTTATATCAAAACAGAACCAAACTAAAAAAAACTAGAATAAAACTCACTGATTTTCGGCTTAAACCTAGGCAATCTTTAGTTGGATTTGAGGGTCTTTGACACTGAATTCATCTCCACGGAGGTCAAGGGATTAACTAGTCCTAAATTGGGAAAACAAACAAAAAAAAATATTTAACTAATCCTAAATTGACTAATTGATAAACGAGTCATTTGTTAAGAGGAAAGATAAAGAAGGGCCCGAAAACCTTACCTATAGTATCCGGAGCAAAGATTGGAAAATTCGACTTGAGCCTCGGAAGACTGCAATCGCTCGTTTTTATTAAAGAACAAATCGAGCCATCGTTTTGCGACTTGAACCCAATATCGCACTCAGGGACTCGGCAAGCTTAAACTCTTTGAGGCTCTGCCTTCTTTCTTGGATTCGGAATAGGTTCTAATTGATTTGAGGGAGGTGTGTTGATAGACTAGGGATCAGGGGGAGAAGTAGATGTCGTATTATGTATTTTAATGGAGGTTTGGAGTCAGAGCCGCCGACGATGAGGTGGGAGGCGGTGGTAATTGGGCAGAGCCGGGCCGGTATTATGAATAAGGAGGGAGAGGTACGAGGATGGTATATTTCGTTTTTAGGGTTAAGGTATTTTCAGGCATCTATATAAAATTGCCCCAGGTAATGACAACCGTTGGATCAGAGGAAATTAAAGGTCGAGATTAACGACGCAAAACGACGTCGGTTCGCCCTTCTAGAGACCGGACCAGGTTAATTCTATTTGGGCTTGATTTGGTCCGGTCTTTTTGTGAAGTTTTGGGCTGAGGGATTATTCACAAAATGGCCCAAATCAGCCTTCTTTGTTTGTTTGTTTTTCTCATTTTTATTTGCCTTGCTTTTATTTTTATTTCTTTTATTTATTTTGCTATTGTTTATTTTTGTCTGTTTTTTGCATTTTGTATTATTTACTTTATATTTTATGATTTTGTAAAATTAAACCAAAACCTAATTAGACTATTTAACTTCTAAAATTATTTAATATCAATATTTAAAGATGAATGCAATATTTATCAATTAAAATTGCCTAAGAACTATTTTTGTAATTTTCTTTTAAATTGTTCTAAAATGAATTAATACCTACTTAATACTAAAATGTGAAATTAAATTTCTAAATGCAAATGCATATTTTTTTGTATTTTTATATGACTTAACATGCACAAATAACATGCAAACAATTAACACAAAATTCACAAAAATTGTAAAAATAAGAAAAAAATCTTTTGTTTGAATTTTATGGGAATAACTCATACATAGGGCAAAAATCACGTGCTCACATATTTGATTGAAAATTATTTGCTATCGTCGTGTTTTGGGTTGAATGCCATATTTGGGCTTTGTCCCAACTATTTGGACCATTAAGGGATTTTTACTGCCATTTCCTTACTATTTTGACTTTATACTTGTACTCAGTCATGCTATATTCAACATTTTTTTATAACTCAACCATGTTTACTCTGTTTTAATACCTTAAATGATATTTTAAATGATCTTTTGGGTTGAGCATCATGTTTTACTGTTGCCCGAGTGGCTTATGATATTGTGACTGAATAAGGCTGAGGGCCTATGTTGTGAGGATACTTTTGGGTCGGGCTGCACGCCGCAACAGTGATACACTGATTATGGTTATGAGGCTGAGGGCCTAAGATTGTACGCCACGAGGCGGCTTGTTGATATTAGGCTGAGAGCCTATTGATCAGGGGCAGATTTACGTTAATCCAAGTGGTGTCACATGACATTGCTTGGACGGAATTTTTGTTAAATATGTATATATAATTAAAAGACAGAAACAAAATATAGTTAATTAATTCAAGTGACACCACTTGAAACAAGCAACTGCCAGGCTAAAATGGTCCGACACTCTATATATCCAGCATAGGTTGTGGGTTCGAAGTTTGACTGCTTCATTTGTTGTTTAAAACTTTTTGTGCCTCTTTTACTTAGACTAAAAATGATTGGATTGAGGAGAATCGAACTGCTGACCTCTTTGAAGCAAAAATGAATTTTAGCCAGTCGATCAACAATCAATTTGGTGCATTTTTCTGACAATAAATTATTTGTTCTAGGGTTATAAGTTGTATGTACTATTTTTTCCAATAAAATTGATTAAGAACATCAAACGAACTTTTAGTAATTATTAGGTACTTTATACAAAAAAAATAATATTTAGTATTTTTCTAAAAACAAAATTCATCGAAAAGAATTGTAGTAATATATTTGGGTTGTGTTTTATTAATATAATTCGAACTGTGTTCTTTTTTATATAATGTTGTTAATAGTATTTTGTTTACTTGTACACTTTCAAAAAGTGTGACACCGCTTACGAAAAATCTTGCGTATGCCACTGCTATTGATTATGCCATGCAATGGCTTGATATTGTGCTTGGGCCATAAGGAGCCCCTCCCGGAGTCTGTACACCCCCACTGAGCGCGAGTATCCATTGTGATATGAGATATAGCTCGAGGGGATGATGTTGTTCTATGTTATTGCCCGAGGGGCTGATTATATTGGTATTGTGCCTGAGGGGCGGATTTTATGTGTTTATCTTTTCTAGCTGCCTTTCATTTACTTGTTTAACTATTAAAAAGGTGTTTTATGATATTCCAATGTTTTATTGTAATTTACTGGTTTTACTTTGCTTCTTTATAGCATATTGTTGTGCTTTTACATGATTTCTTATCTCTCAGTCTTCATTTATTATTATTACTCACTGAGTTGGAGTACTCACTTTACTCCCTGCACCATGTGTGCAGATTCAGGCGCTTCAGGTCCCGCTAGCGAATGTTGACTTTCTTCCAGCTCAGGCAGTTCGAAGATTCATTAGGTAGCTGCTTGGCTTTCGCAGCCTAGTGCTTCTCCCCCTATCTTGTTTTCTCTTGTGTTAGTTCTGTAATAGACTATGTAGACTCTTCCTATTTTAATCGACTAGTAGATGCTCATGATTGGTGACACCCCGATGTCGGCCTATGTTTATTCCGCAAATTGTACTATTTCACTGTTTATTTGGGTTTAAATCATGTTAATGACTTAATTATACTATTTTAACTACTTAAAATGAATTAGGTATTGTGTCGGTTAGCCTTGTCTTCACGAGAGGCGCCATCACGACCGGGTCTGGGTTTAGGATTGTGACAAGTTGGTATCAGAGCCTAGGTTACATAGGTCTCACAAGTCATGAGCAGGTTTAGTAGAGTCTCGTGGATCGGTACGGAGGCGTCTCTATTTATCCTCGAGAGGTTGTAAAACCTTTAGGAAAAACTTCATATTCTTGAAATTCTTGTCGTGCGAATATGTTGATCCGAGTACTAAACTTCTATTATTCTAATCTCTCAAAAATGGTGAGGACACGTGCTACCAGTCACGATGGACGACCACCAATACCACCAGCTGTGGCTACTAGAGGTCGAGGACACGATCGTGGTCGCGGTAGGGGCAGGGTGTGGCCCGCACAACAGCTAGGGCAACACCTGTAGATCCACCAACCACCCCAGTTCAGGATCGGGTCCCAGTTGTCGATGCTCCAGTAGCACCAGCTCAGGCACCAACTGTGCTCATTATGATTTCGGGTCTTTAGGAGGCCTTGGCTCAGATTCTATCGGTATGCACTGGCCTAGCTCAGACGATCTTAGTTACTACAACCGCAGCTACTTCTCAGGCTGGGGGAGGCAATCAGACTCCCGCCGCTCGCACACCTGAGCAGGTCGTGCAGGGACTTCAGACACCGGGGGCACATCCAGCCCAACCAGTTGTAGCTTCTCAGGACTATGTAGCTCATGCCATGCCAGAGGATAAGCAGCGCAGGTTAGAGAGGTTTGGTAGACTTCAGCCTCCGACTTTCAGTGGTGCAGAAGGAGAGGATGCCCGGGGTTTCTTGGACAAGTGTCAGTGGATTCTTCGTACAACGGGTATTCTGGAGACCAACGGGGTCGCTTTCACTATTTTTTAGTTTTTTGGAGCTGCCTTCACTTGGTGGGAAGCATATGAGAGGTGTAGGCCTGTTGGTGCAACACCCCTTACCTGGCAGTAGTTCTCTATTCTCTTCTTGGAGAAGTATATTCCATAGTCTCGCAGAGAGGAGAGGTAGGCAGTTCGAGTGGTTGCATCAGAGAGAGATGAATGTGATACAGTATGAGATGAGGTTCTCCGAGTTAGCTCGTCATGCCATTTGGTTGGTTCCGACAGATAGAGAGAGGATTATGAGGTTTGTTGATGGCCTCACTTATTAGCTTCCTATTCTCATGACCAGGGAGAGGGTGTCTGGTGCTACTTTTGAGGAGGTTATAGACATTGCTCGAGAGATTGTGTCAGTTCATCGCTAGGAGCGAGATAAGAGGGAGGCCAAGAGGCCTCGAGGATCTAGTAATTATGGTGGTGCTCCTTTGAGAGGTTAGTTTCAGCACGGCAGAGGTCGTCCATTCATGCATGCTTAGCCAGCTCGCCCGGGTTATCGTGGGGCATCATCGGGTCATGGTTCTCACAGTTCTCTTTAGGGCCAGGCATCACTTAGTGCCCTTCCAGCTCAGTGTTCATCCTGTGCTCCATCGGTTGAGGGCTCTTCTATGCTAGGTGCATCTGCTAGTCATTTCGGTGCTAAGGGTTCCCTTAAGTCCTTGTCTCTAGCACCTAGGAGTTGATATGAGTGTTGAGATATAGGTCATATATGGAGGCAGTGTCCTCGTCGTCTTGGGGGTTCATTTCAATAGAGGGGTCAGCCGTCAGCTTCAGCACCAGTTGCTTCACCACCACCTACCCACCCAACTAGGGGTGGAGGTTAGTCAGCTAGGGGTCGCCCTAGATGGGGAGGTCGATCAGGTGGCGGTCAGGCCCATTTTTATTCACTTCCAGCTAGACCCGATGCTATTGCTTTTGATGATGTTATTACAAGTATTGTTTCAGTCTATTACAGATATGCCTCTGTATTATTTTCCCGGTTCCACTTATTCTTATGTGTCATCATACTTTGCTCGTTATTTGGATACGCCCCGTGAGTCTCTTGTTTCACCTGTTCATGTATCTATTCTGGTGGGCGATACTATTGTTGTAAACCGTGTGTACGGTCGTGTGTGGTGACTATTAGGGGTATGGGGACCCGAGTGGATCTATTGTTGTTATGCATGGTAGACTTCGATGTTATTTTGGGCATGGATTGGCTATCTCCGTGTTGTGCTATTTTGGACTGTCATGCTAAAATAGTGATATTGGCTATGCCGGGTGTGCCACAGATTGAGTGGTAAGGTTTGACTAGTTATGTTCCAGTAGGGTAATTTCATTCTTGAAGGCCCATCGTATGGTTGGGAAAGGTTTTCTTTCGCATCTAGCCTTTGTGAGGGATGTCGGTGCAGAGACTCCCAATATTGATTCTGTTACAGTTGTGAAGGATTTTCCTAATGTGATTCCTGCAGACCTACCGGGCATGCCACCAGACAGGGATATTGATTTTGGTATTGATCTGGTGCCGGGCACTCATCCCATTTCTATTTTGCCGTATCTTATGGCACCGACGGAGTTGAGGGAGTTAAAGGAGCAGCTTTATGAACTTCTTGATAAGGGGTTCATTCATCCTAGTGTGCCGCCTTGGGGTGCGCCAGTTCTATTTGTGAAGAAGAAGGATAGCACGATGAGGATGTGCATTGATTATAAGCAGTTGAACAAAGTAACAATTAAGAACAAGTATAATTTGCCTCCTTCTATGATTTGTTTGACCAACTTCAGGGAGCGAGGGTGTTCTCCAAGTTTGACCTCCATTTAGGTTATCACTAGTTGAAGATCAGGGACTCGGATATTCTTAAGACAACTTTTAGGACCCAATATGGTCATTATGAGTTCTTGGTGATATCTTTTGGGTTGACCAATGCCCCAGTAACGTTCATGCATTTGATGAACATTGTGTTCTATCCATATCTTGACTCATTTATCATAGTCTTCATTGATGATATTCTGGTATACTCGCATAGTCAGTAGAAGCACGTAGAGCATTTAAGAGTTGTGTTGTAGAGATTGAGGGAGGAGCAGCTTTATGCAAAGTTCTCCAAGTGTGAGTTCTAGCTCGGTTCCGTGGCATTCTTAGGGTACGTTGTGTCCGGTGAGGGTATTCATATTGATCTGAAGAAGATAAAGGCGGTTCAGAGTTAGCCCAGACCATCCTCAGCCACATAGATTCGCAGTTTTCTCGGTTTAGTGGGTTATTATTGCCAGTTTGTTCAAGGGTTTTCATCTATCGCATCGCCCTTCACCAAGTTGACTCATAAGGGTGCTTCATTTTTATGGTGGGATGAGTGTGAGGAGAGCTTTCAGAAGCTCAAGACAGCCTTGACCACAACTCCATTGTTAGTATTGCCATCAGCTTTAGATTCTTATATCGTGTATTGTGATGCTTCGAGAGTTGGTATTGGGTATGTTTTGATGCAAGAGGTTAGAGTTATTTCTTATGCTTCTCATCGATTGAAGCCTCATGAGAAGAAATACCTTATTCATGATTTGGAGTTGGCTGTTATTGTTCATGTGTTGAAAATTTGGAGGCATTATTAGTATGGTGTGTCTTGTGAGGTGTTTACTGATTCTCGTAGCATCCAACACTTATTCAAGCAGAAGGATCTCAATTTGAGGCAGCGGAGGTGGTTGGAGTTTCTAAAGGATTATGATATTACTATATTATACCATATGGGGATAGCCAATGTGGTGGCCGATGTTTTGAGTCGGAAAGCGGTGAGTATGGGGAGTTTGGCATATATTCCAGTTGGGGAGATACCTCTTGCAGTTGATGTGTAGGCCTTGACCAATTGGTTCGTGAGGTTAGATATTTTGGAGCCTGGTCGGGTTTTGGCTTGTGTGATTTCTCGGTCTTCCTTATACGATCGCATCAAAGGGCTCTAGTATGATGATCCTTATTTACTTGTACTTAAGGACAAAGTTCAACACGATGATGCCAGAGATATGACTATTGGTAATGATGGGGTGTTGAGGATGCAGGGCCACATATGTGTGCCCAATGTGGATGGGCTTCGGGAGTTGATTCTGGAGGAGGCCCATAGCTCGCGGTATTCCATTCATCAGGGTGCCGCGAAGATGTATCAAGATTTGAGACAACATTATTAGTGGAGAATAATGAAGAATGATATTGTGCGATTTGTAGCTCGTTGTCTCAATTATCAGCACGTGAAATACGAGCATCAAAGACCGTGTGGCTTGCATCAGCGGATGGATATTCCAGAGTGGAAGTGGGAGCGAATCACCATGGACTTTGTAGTTGGACTCCCACGGACTTTGAAGAAGTTCAACGCTATTTGGGTGATTGTGGATCGGCTGACCAAGTCCGCGCACTTCATTCATGTGTGTACTACCTATTCTTCAGAGCGGTTGGAAGAGATCTATATTCAGGAGATTGTTCGTTTGCATGGTGTCCCAATTTCCATCATTTCAGATAGGGACAGTCAGTTTACTTCACATTTTTGGAGGTCTGTGTAGCGAGACTTGGGTACTCAGGTTGAGTTGAGCACAACTGTTCACCCTCAGATGGACGGGCAATCCGAGCGCACTATTCAGATATTAGAAAACATGTTGCGTGCTTGTGTCATTGATTTCGGAGGGTTATAGGATCAATTTCTACCGCTCGCAGAGTTTGCTTATAACAACAACTACCGGTTGAGTACTCAGATGGCTCCGTATGAGGCTTTGTATAGGAGGCGGTGTAGATCTCTAATTGGTTGGTTTGAGCCGGGTGAGACTACTATTGGGGACAAACTTGGTGCATATTAGAAACTGTGCGTCCACCAGACTGTATAGTGAACTGGGATCTCTATGAGTTTCCACGGAAAATACTGAGGAACCAATCTGTATAGCAATCTGGTTCTATATCAGTTTGGTACAATGCTAACTGCGAAACCAGTATGTAGATGAAACACAAGATAAGTTCCCACTGTATAAAGAACCAGATTCTCTAGCAGTTCCTACTGTAAGCAACAGACTGTGCAACCAATTAATACAGGGAATCAAGTTCTCTTATTGTTACCGTAGTAGCTCGGCAGTAAGTAAAGAACACAGAGGATTTTTACGTGGAAAAATCCCAACTCAAGGGGATAAAAACCATGACCTACACTTGTAGGCTTTCAACTTCACTAACATGTAAACACCTATTACAAGCCACTTTGTAATACCTATATTACAAAGGATTTAACTCAACTAACTTGTGGCACTCTCACCACAAGCCACTTTGTGACTCTCTAGTTACAAAGACTTTGACTAACTTGTGATACTCTCACCACAAGCCACTCTCTAGTGACAAAGACTTTAATCACACTACCTTGTAATAACCCTATTACAAGCCACATTGTAATGACTCTATTACAAAGGCTTTACAACTTGACTAACTCTAGCCAAGACACAAACTTGGAGGGTTTGTGATTTTGGGTTTCCTAAAATAACTTCTAAGAAAACAAGATAGGATTTACAATTGAAGAACAAATAACAAAGACTCAACAATCCTAAGGACTTAATATATCTTCAATCTTGGATCCAGTCCTTGAGGTTGAAGCAACTTTGTTCTTGCACTTGAGAGAGGATTTTCGTTTTCTGTTTTTGCAAGTGTTGAACCTCAATCTTGTGCCTTACAAGAGGTTTTTACTACACAAGACATTACCTTAGTGATATCAATTCACAATGGTGATCTAAATGGAAAGTGACTACTGCACTATCTGCTGCACTATTGCAGGAAGTCACTTTCTGTAGTTGCTTTCCAGCTGTACAGTTGACTTATACTTCTGTCAGGGGAACACCAAGGGATCAGGTCCCTAATCTGGTTCCCGTGAATCTAAAGCACACTGCCCAGATTATCTTGAGTCGATTAACTTGAATGATTGTACCAGGCATGCTTCAGGTCCTTTATCTGGTTCTCTCATGAAGTAAGTTGTTTTACCTTCCTTGATGGTAATTATACGTGTGTGACATCACTTACAATGATGTAAGCAAGGTAGGTAAAAAGCCTTCCATAGAAAGTTGACTACTGCACTGTTCCTGTGCAGTATCGTGTGCAGGCAGTAACTTTCCTGCTGGAGAGTTGACTTTATACAGTCTCCTCGGGAACTGGTAGGGATTTGTTTCCTCAGTTGTTCCTTCCTCTCTGAAGATTTGAGTTATATCCCACGCTGGATCCCAACCTGGAACTTTGTGATCTCATGGTCTTGTAGATGTGTAACAGGTTCCGTATCTAGTTCTGGATGGTAAGTTTTTTGGATCATCAAAACATAAAGTAAAGTACTTATTCCCAAGGTACATGCAACCTATCAGTGCAGGATGCTTTAGAGAAGGTGAATGTGATTCAGGAGAGGCTTCATACAGCGCAGTCGAGACAAAAGAGTTATGCTGACAGAAAGGTTCGGGATGTGTCCTACGTGGTTGGTGAGAAGGTTCTGTTGAAGATTTCACCTATGAAGGGTGTCATGAGATTTGGGAAGAAGGGTAAATTGAGTCCTCGGTTCATTGGGCTTTTTAGGTACTTCGGAGGATTGGGGAGATGGCTTATGAGCTTGCTTTGCCACCCAGCTTGTCGAGTGTGCATCCGGTATTTCATGTTTCTATGCTTCGAAAGTATATTGGGGATCTGTCTCATATTTTGAATTTTAGCACGGTTCAGTTAGATGGTGATTTGACTTATGGTATAGAGACAGCAACTATTTTGGAACGTCAGGTTCGAAAGTTAAGGTAAAAGGATATAGTCTCAGTGAAGGTGCAGTGGAGAGGTCGGCCCGTGGAGGAGGCTGCCTGGGAGATCGAGCGGGAGATGTGGAGCAGATATCCTCACCTGTTTGAGGCTTCAGGTATGTTTCTTGACTCGTTCGAGGACAAACGTTTATTTAAGAGGGGGATGATGTAACGACCCGGCAGGTCGTTGCATGAGTTACCGCTCCGTTTCCCCTATTTATGCTTCCTATTGCTTTGTTTATCGGTTCTGTGTGGATCGGATTGGTTGGCTTGGGTTCAGAAAGGTTTTGGTAAGGTTTGAGACACTTAGTCTCTTTTGAGGAAGCTTAAGTTGGAAAAGTCAAGTCGGTTTTGGAGCTTTTTGGGAGATTTTGAAGAGGGATTCAAGGGATAACGTCCGGAGGTAAGATTGTTGAACCTAAAACTCGTTTATATGGTATTATTTCACGGATTAGAGCTATAATTATGGAAATTTAAGTGTTAAAAATTGGGAAAACTAGGGCTTGGTATTGGAGACCTAGACTTGAGGATTTGAGGGACCATTTGTGGTCGGATTTTGGGACTTTTGATATGTTTGAACTCGTGGGGAGATAAGAAATATATTGATGTTAATTTTATCGAATTCTGAGACGTGGGCCCGGGGGTCGGGTTTTGGTTAATTTCGGGCTTTATGTTATAAATTAATTATTTTAGCATGGGCTTCGTTCCCTAAGCATATTTTGATGTCGTGATTCTGATTTTGGATAGATTAGACGCGAGTTGAGGCCGATTCGAGGGGCAAAGGCGTCGCGAGATAGAGTTTAGACCGGATTGAGGTGAGTTATGATTTTAAATGTTGTCCTGAGGGTATGAAACCCCAGATTTCACATCGTGGTGCTATGTTGAGGTGACACACACGCTAGATGACGAGCGTGGGGTCGTGCACCGTTGGTGATTGTGACTTAGTCCATCCTGAATGATTGTTTTACTGCATATTTGACTGAAAACTATTTGCTATCGTCATGTTTTGGGTTGAATTCCATATTTGGGCCTTTGACCAACTATTTGGACCCTTAGGGGATTTTTGCTGCAATTCCTCACTATTTTGACTTTATACTTGTACTCAGTCATGCTATATTCTACTATTTTCATAACTCAGCCATGTTTACTCTTTTTAACACCTTAAATGATATTTTGGGTTGAGCATCATGTTTTACTGTTTCTCGAGTGACTTATGAGATTCTGACTGTGTAAGGCCGAGGGCCTATGTTGTGAGGATATTTTTGGGTCGGGATGCACACCGCAACAGTGATACACTGATTATGATTATGAGGCCGAGGGCCTGAGATTGTACGCCACGAGGTGGCTTGTTGATATTAGGCCGAGAGCCTATTAATTATGCCACGAGATGGCTTGATATTGCTCTTGGGCCGTAAGGGGCCCCTCTCGGAGTCTGTACACCCCTAGTGAGCGCGGGTACCCATTGTGATATGAGAATGGCCCAAGGGTTGATGTTGTTCCATATTATTGCCCGAGGGGCTGATTCTGTTGATATTGTGTCCGAGGGGCGGATTTTATGTGTTTATCTTTTCTAGCTACCTTTCATTTACTTGTTTAACTGTTAAAAAGGTATTTTATGAGATTCCACTATTTTATTATACTTTACTGGTTTTACTCTTCTTTTTTATAGCATATTGTTGTGCTTTTACGTGATTTCTTATTCCTCAGTCTTCATTTATTATTATTACTCACTGAGTTGGAGTACTCACTTTACTCCATGCACCTTGTGTGCAGATTCAGGCGCTTCAGGTCCCGCTAGCGAGTGTTGAGTTTCTTCCAGCTCAGGCGGCTCGAAGATTCACTAGGTAGCTGCTCGATATTCGCAGCCTAGTGCTTCTCCCCCTATCTTATTTTCTCTTGTTTTAGTTCTGTAATAGACTATGTAGACTCTTACTATTTTAATCGGTTAGCAAATGCTTATGACAGGTGACACCCTGATATCGGGCTATGTCTATTTCGCAAATTATATTGTTTCACTATTTATTTGGGTTTCAATCATGTTAATGACTTAATTATACTATTTTTTTAACTACTTAAAATGAATTGGGTATTGTGTCGACTGGCCTTGTCTTCACGAGAGGTGCCATCACGACCTTGTCTGGGTTTAGGGCCGTGACATTTTCGATGATGCCAAAAGGGGGAAGATAAAATGTGCTTTTGCTTTGAACTGTGATATTTATAACCTACTGAACCTGGTCCTTGATGATTTGTGTCTTTAAAATGGAAAGTATTCTAATAATGTATTAATGTTGAGCTGAGTTGAAACGGGTTCCTTGCTTTAGGAAAGCATGAAGCTTGTCATCATCAAAAAACGGGAATTTCTTGGCATGAGAAAGTTTGTTTTGATGATTGACAAAGGAACTGTTACACGGTGCCTTCCAGAGATTCCTTGGAAGGGCGATGTAAGTCTAAATAAGTGATGTCAGTGCAGTTGCTATCTGCCAACTGAGGTCCCCTCCGCACGCTAGACGAGATTGTCAGTGCCGTATAGGAAAACCAATGTCAAGAGCAATTGAGAGAACAAAAATGAGAATTGAAAATGAAAGAAAGTTTGATTGCATTAATGAAATCTATTACAAAAAGCAGTGCAGTGTCGAGGGGGAGAGACACCAATACAAAGAATTGTTTGCTTGCTAGAAAATTTGATTGCTTGATCCCCCTAATGGTGCTTAAAAAAAAGCCAAAGTTACAAGACTAGACCTAACTAAACTAGAGGAACATAATGGAAGTAAATGAAATAAAAATACTCTATATTTACAATGAAAAGGACTTAGTTTTCTCCAAGGTAGAAACAAGTCCGTTGTCAGCAACCTTATCTTTGGCATCATGGTCTGCGCGCGTGATGCTGTTGGCATCTGACTGCGGCTGGGCGCTGGTGAGAGATATCGGCAGGGGCGAGAGAGGCCCATACGCGCTTGTCACTTGGTGCGTCCAAGACCACGGGGCCGCCCGTGGCGCTAGGCGTTGGGAGGCTTGCTAGGACGCCACAGGGCGCGTCCAAGGGGTCATGGAGCATGGATGGAAAGCCGCCCATGACGTTCTCGCCCACCTAATTTGGCAACGTCCTTGATTCCTTACTTTCAAGATAATCATCAATTGGGCTCTTGTAGGCTTTGAGGTTTGTTCCCCTCACCCACGTATTCTCCTCTGCATCACAACCCTGCCATTTTGCCAAGAACTCTTGGTGATCTTTCTTTGAGGCCAGAATCACTCTATCAAGAATAGCTTTAGCACACCTTTTCTTCGTTGAATTAGGGCTTCGAATACTCGATATTGTGAGTTTGCTCCGTGAAGGATCCTCTATGTCTTCCCGAAAAGGTTTTAGAAGACTGACATAGAAGACATGATGGATTTCCACCAAGATAGGGTATCCACCCGGTGCGAAACTTTCCCAATGCGCCTTTCGATAGACAATGGTCCAATGTATTTTTGTAATAGGCGATGGTCATAGACCCCCGCAAACAAGTATCGCTTTGGAATTTTGACCATCACTTTGTCTCCTACTTGGTATTTAACAAAGCGACGATTTTGATTAGCATGCCTCTTCATCCGCTTTTGGGCTTTGACAAGATAACTCCGCACTATCTCCAAATTTTGCTTCTATTCTTTTGAGAAGCTAGCAGCTCGAGGAGATTTTGATATGTTTGGGGCATTCATGGTGTGTGGGGTTAGCGGTTGATGTCCGATAACAATTTTAAAAGCACTTTTGTTTGTACTAGAGCTCTTTTATGAATTGAAACACAGTTGAGCAGCATCCAAAAGCTTCATCTAGTTCTTCTGTGATCCGGTTACAAAGTGGCGAGGATATTCCTCCAGCATGCCATTGAACCACACCATCTAGCCATCATATTGCGGATGAAAACTTGAGTTGTGACTAGGGCTGTGTATGGATAAGATCAGATTGGATTTAGCACATTTCAGATTCGTATTTCGGATTTCGAATTTTAGAAAATGCAATTCGAATCCGATCCGAATTATATCAGATCGGATTTTCAAGTTTGGATTGGATTGAATCGGATCAGATTTTGGATCGTATTATTATGCTTTAAAATTTCAAACTAATATATATATATATATTTCTTTGTAAAAGAGGCAATACATTAAGAAAAATTCATATTTATGCAATTATGAGAGTACTATGGTTCCACTATAGCTAAATCCAGCAATTGTAAAGGTGATAACTTGGAGGAAGATGTAAAGAAAGTACTGACTATCCGAAATTAAAGTGTAGTATTTTTACATGCCCTAATAATTTTGGATTTCGGATCGGATTGGATTAAAATATACCAACCCAAATCTGATCCGAAATCTGAAATTTTAATAAACACAATTCGAAATCCAATCCAATCCAAAATCCGAAATTGAATGGATCGATTCGGATTTCGGATACCGATCCGAATGAACAACCCTAGCTTTGACTCAGTTTTAAATCGAGGCACTCAAAGAGTTGGGTCCTTTTGCTAGTAAAGCGTGAGTCGTGATAACTAACAATATCTTTGGGCAGGCCGCAATATTTGATGACATGAGAGAAGAAAAGTTGAGTTGTATCCTCCGCTGAGATGTATTGTGGGGCTGCAATGAAGGTAGCATACTTGGAAAACCTATCCAAGATATTTTTCCGACCTTGGGCAATCCGATGATGAAATCCAAGGAAACACTTTCCCAAGGTCTCTTTGGGACAACTAGTGGTTCCAAGAGTCCCACTTATGTCAAGCGGTCCGAATTATCTTTCTGTCATACTAGACAAGTCTTCACATACTGAGCGATGTCATCGGTCATTTGAGGCTAATAATATGCACGACAAAGTAATTCCATGGTGCGTTTTTAGTGGGATGGCCGGCCCACAGAGTATCGTGACATTCTGCTAGAAGAGTCTTTCGTAAATCTCCTCCTTTAGGCACATAAAGTCAGTTCCCTTTCACTTTTAGGAAATCATCTTCCATGTAGAACTAGCAAGTCTTGCCCTGTCCTACCAGATCAACCAAATACTGTGCAGTATGATCCTCGATGAGTAGATCCGGTATCTGGTCTTTGATGGTGGTAGCTACTTCACTCCCCCTTAGGGTGGCGAGTAAGCACACCGATGCTGGATCAACTCTCCGACGGAGCGTATCAGCAACATGATTGGTCTTCCCACTTCGATACTCCAGGTTGAAGTTGAATTCATCTAGGAGTTCCTACCACCTGGCCTGTCGACCATTGAGCTTCGACTGGGTAATGAAATGGCTAACAGTTGTGTTGTATGTCTTGACCACGAACGGGGTTCCCAGCAGATAGTGCCTCCAAAGGTGTAAGCAATAGACGACAACCAATAATTCTTTCGCATGAGCGACATAACGTCGCTCTACATTCTTCAACTTCCGGCTCTCGTACACTACATGATGCCCTTCTTGTAGCAAGACTCCTCCAAGGGCATAGTTGGAGGTATTCGTTTGTACCTTGAATGGCTTGACCAAATCAGGGAGGGACAAGACGGGGCTACTAGACATAGCCGCTTTCAATGTGTTGAAGGCCTCCGCTCTCCTAGGTCCCCAATCCCAAGGTGTGACCTTCTTGAGGAGTTCTGTCAATGGCATTGCAATGAGTGAGTAATTTTTCACAAGTCGCCGATAGAAGTTGCATAGGCCAAGGAACACCCTCAAGGCGTGGATATCTGTCACGACCCAAAATCCACTAAGGGTCGTGGTGGCGCCGGACACCGCTGTCAGGCCAGCCAATTAGATTACCGATTTAAAAATCCTTTTTAAATACATCAAATTCCA
>MU683778.1:77244-100694 GCA_026770625.1 Nicotiana glauca
TCACCCCCCGGTCAAACTCTTCAAAAACCTTCAAATTTCTATCTTTAGCCAAATGGCTTCAAAATGGCCTACGGACCTCCGAATTCACTTCCGATCGCGCCCCCAACTTCAGAATCACTATACGGAGCTATTCACAGTCTCGGAATTCCAAACGGACATTGATAACACTGAAATGCACTTCAAACCAAATTTATGAAATTTCTTCTAAAATACTAACTTCCACAATAGGTGCCAAAACGCTCCCGGGTTATTCAAAACCCAATCCGGGCATACACCCAAGTCCGAAATCATCATACGAACCTGTTGGAACCTTCAGATTTCGATTTCGAGGTCGTTTACTTAAAATTCAAATCCTAGCTCATTCTTTCAACTTTAAGCTTTCGAAATGAGAATTCTCTTCCCAAATCAACTTTGGACTTCTTGAAATCAAATTCTGACCACGCGTACAAGTTATAATACCTGAAATGAAGCTGTTCATGGCCTCCGACTGCTGAACGGAGCGCTGGTACTCAAAATGACCGGTCGGGTCGTTACAATATCCTTAGGCGGCGACCAATCTGTGATAGCCTGAATCTTCTATTGGTCCATCTTGATCTGCCCTTCCTCGATGACATGTCCGAGGAAGTCAATCTGTTTTTTTAGCAAAGGAGCACTTGGACAACTTCACATATAGTTTGTGCTCTCGCAATCGAGCTAGGATCTTTCGCAAGTGCTCCAGGTGTTCTTCAAGTGTTTGGCTATATACCACAATGTCATCCAAGTAGACCATCACAAATTCGTCAATGTACTCTCGGAAGACTTGGTCCATTAGGGTGCAAAATATGGCTGGAGCATTAGTTAAGCCGAACGGCATAACCAGGAAGTCATACGACCCATATCTTGTCACACAGGTCGTCTTATACTCATCACCTTCTGCAATCCGAACATGCCAATAACCTGTATTCAGGTCTATCTTGGTGAACACCGTCGCACTACCCAGTCTATCGAACAAGTCTGCCATTAGCGGAATAGGGTACTTGTTCTTCACGGTGATTTTGTTTAGAGCCTGATAGTCCACACAGAGTTGCAGGCTGCCATCATGTTTCTTTTGGAATAACACAAGGACCAGTATGGGGACTTGGAAGGCACAATGATCCATGTGTCTAGCATTTCCATCAATTGTATCTGAAGCTCGGCGAGTTCGGGTTATGACATTTTGTAAGGTGCCCGGACAGGTGGCTTCGCGCCCGGCACCAACTCAATTTCATGGTCCACAGTGGGCCTAGGCGAAAGTTTCTTTGGCATGTCTTGTGGCATGGCATCTTCAAATTCCAGTAGAAACTCCTTCATGGGTGCAGGAATGGGACACGGGGAATGTTCTATATCTTCAATGCAGAGGGTTGCCAGGAACGTAGGTTCATGTATTTTAACCCCCTTCTTAAACTGCAAGGCAGGGATATTCTCAGCGGCCATCTTCATGGGCATGCACGGGTTTATACAAGGCTTGGCCCCATTTGATCCCATCATCAGTAGCATGTCTGCAAATGGTACGGGCATGGTGTTGGTTTGCCTTAGGAATTCAAACCCAACTATCAACTCGAAGTCATCTATGATCACCACTCACAAGTTGAATTTTCCTTTGTAAGGGCCAAGCTTCACTGGTACCTCATTGGCTATTCCACCTATTGGTTGAGGAGGTGAGTTGATACCCTTGACAAGACCTCTACCCTTTCCTACAACTAGACCAAGGCGCTCCACCTGAGTCGAGGATAAGTAATTGTGGGTAGCTCATATGTCTATCATCTCCCGAGTAGGCTTTCCATTTACCTTTATCTCGACGAACACTAAGGTCCTCTCTTGTTTAAGAGGAGTCCTCTCATCCGCCTTCTTTTTCCTTTTCTTGGTGATTGGACAGGGGTCCTTCTTCTTACGAATACCAGCACTGGTTTCCGCTAAGGTCTCAGAAATAGAGCCAACAATTGCATTGAAGGCACCTACTGGTTCGGTCTAGTTCGCATTATTTGTGTCGTCATCTGTCCCATCATCAAAAACTTGATGGGCGTTCATCTGTGCACGTGGGCATTAATTATCCCAATGTGGTCCACTGCAATGATGACATCCTGAAGGGGGCTTTCACCCCCGATCATTGTTGTTTGACGCAACACTATTGCTGCCTGAGAAGGGAGCCTTAGATTTAGTTGCACTCCGATCTCCTCCACTTCTTATAGGGCCACCACTACTAGGCTGTCCCCCTTTGTATCTCATTTGGGCAAGCGGTTGATGCCTATCCTTTCGAGCTTCCACTTGATAGTCCCCAAGGTATTCAGGTGCTTGGATCACCTTGGGTAGGGTATTTACCCTTTGTCTTTGCAGCTCCATACAGGCATAAGGTTTCAACCCTTCTAAGAAGGTGAAGAGTTTGTCTTTGTCCCCCATGTCACATATGTTCAGCATGAGCGCGGAGAATTTCCGCACATAGTCCCATACTAATTTGGTCTGTAGAGCTCCCGTAGCTTCCTCTTTGCATTGTATTCAACATTTTTTGGGATGTGATGTTGGCGTATCGCTGACTTCAGTTCATCCCATGTCTCGATAGCATCTTCACCGGCCCTGATGGCTTCGTACTTCACCCGTCACCATAGTTTAGCATCACCCTGAAGATACATGGCAGCAGTTGCTACCTTCTTAGCTTCTTCTAGGCCCCCCATGGCATCGAAGTATTGTTCGATGTCAAAGATGAAGTTTTTCACTTCTTTGGCATTCCAAGCTCCACTGTATGACTTTGGCTCAGGAATTTTTAGTTTTTGTGTCGCGGGAGCGAGGTTCACAGCACCCCCGATTTGGTTTCCGCCTCTTCGAAGTAGGCCTTGTAAAGTAGCATTGACAATATTGAACTGGTATGTCAAGTTGTTTATAGTTTGTTGCATGATAGTCACCCTATCTGCCTCTTGTGCCTTGTAGGATAAATCCTCATCACACTCCTGTTGGAGGCCCTCAAATTTGCCAAAATTTTTGGCTACCTCTATGGCTGCCGTTTGTCGGTCTCCCTCAGTGTTGCAATTGATGTTTTTTATGTCAACTTTAGCCTGGAGCACTCTGCGGTCCATGTCGTCCAACCTTTGCACTAGGCTGGTTCTTAGTTCATGCACCGTATCCACGATGTGCCGTAATACATCAACCGTCTCTTCAAGGGCTGCAATGCGGTCCTCATGATTCACCATGGTCAGAAATGATGGTAATGGCAATGCGTTCCCTCGTCCGATGTCGAGCCTAAACTCTAATACCAACTGTTACGCGGTGCTTTCTCGAGATTCCTTGGAATGGCGAGGTAAGGCTAAACAAATGATGTCAGTGCATTTTCTATCCGCCAACTGAGGTCCCCTCTGTACGCTAGACGAGATTGTCAGTTATATATGGGAAAACCAATGTCAAGAGCAATTGAGAGAATGTAAATGAGAATTGAGAATGAAAGAAAGCGTGATTGCATTAATGAAAGCTATTACAAAAAGCAATACGGTGTCGAGGGGGGAGACACCAGTACAAAGAATTGTTTGCTTGCTAGAAACATGCCCGTTGTCAGCAACTTTGTGTTTGGCATCACGGTCTACACGCGCGGCGTTGTAGGCATCTGCTTGCGGCTGGGCACTGACGAGGGATATTGGCTAGGCGACAGAGTCCCATGCGCGCTTGTCACTTGGCGGCCAAGACCACGGGGCCGTCCGTGGAGCTAGGCGTTGGGAAGCTTGCTAGGACACTACGGGTCGCGTCCAAAGGGTTATGGAACATAGCTGGAAAGTCGCCCATGACAGAACATATGCATGAACCAGGTCCACGGACAGTGTACACATGCGACGAACATAATCAAGCAAAAGGTTTGCATATAAACGGGATAAGTATAAGTGGTTATATCTGATATTCCTTAAACGAAAATGTTACATATTTGATAAGGAGCAAGACTCCTCACTTGAAGAGAACTCTATCCAAGATAAGGGAAGAGGTAGAAGTTGAAATTGACTAGAACTCTTCCACCAAGGAAGAGTAAAGCATTAGAACTCTAGTTAATCTTTATTTACTAACTCTATAAATTTCAGTGTTATTCTCCTTTTACAGGTGATGCACACATAGTGAAGTTAAGCACGATTGAGAGCAAAATAGCAAGGCATTTTGTGAGCAATTCCTGTGAGATTTAAGAGTGCGATCCTGAAGCTACACAAACCAGATTGAAGAGCTAGCTCCATAAAGAGTTTTATGTGTCTTTCTTTATTTCTAGTTCAAAGTGTAGTAGGCTTTTTGAGTTGTGCCTTTTAGCTTTCTTAGAAGCAAATTGTACTAGGTACCTAAGTTGTATCATTCAAGTTAGAGTTAACTTGAAGTAGTCGCAACAACCTGTGGCGTGTTGCTATAAGGGTTAGAGCTAATCATGAGGTTTGTAAGAGGTTGTAAACTCGAGTTGTATTGTTCAAGTTAGATTTAATTTGAAGCAGTCGCAACAACATGTGGCTGGTTGCTATAAGGGTTGGAGTTGATCCTTAGGTTTGCAAGAGTTTATAAACTTTGTTGTTGGCTGAGAGTTGTAATGAAGTGTTTGGAGAAAATCCTACTGGGTAGTAGATCGTGGTTTTTTCATCTTTTGAACCAGGTGTTGTCCACGTAAAAATACTTGTGTTCTTTACTTTCTGTATTTATTACTTCCTTAACTGTAGTGTATGGAACACGTAGCAGAACCATGTTCTTCTATAATTTGTGCACACGAAAAATTGAACACCACACAAATCACCCCTCTTGTGTGATATTGGGGTATAAAACATCAGTGTGACCCAAGAATATTATTAAGTTCATGGAGTATCCGAGAAATAGATTTAAAGAAAATGATAAGTTGTTAAAGAGAGTTAAGCTCCTTTGCTCAGCAAAATGAAATCGTTACCAAGTTGTTATAGTTACATCATATCCTAAAATTTTAAAACTGTTGATTCGTTGAGAGCGCTTTAATACTAAAGCAAGTCTCACTGGTCAATATTGATTTTTTTATTAATAGCTTGATACTCTTCAAATAAATGGTAAACATAATACAACATGACTGTAATTGAGGATTGCTAACTAGAATCATGTTCTTTACACCTCATATACTGATAATTATCCAAATTAGAACAAATTTAATGAAGTTTAACTATTATTCTTCATTTATGTTTTACTATTGCGTTATATAATACAGGAATCACAACAAAGTGGGTTTCAAATGAAGTTTAAGATGAAATAAAATCGACATATCTTATGCACTAGTAATATTATCTAATATTCTTAAAAATGAAAACGCAAAGAGCAACCTAATAGTGACTGGGAAAAAAATAAATCATTTAAAATGTATGAGAAATTAAAGAAGGTGTCTTATCAAGGGAAAGAGAGAGGAAAGACTTTGGTTATGGTGCCGTAGATGATCCCTAACCATGGTTGCTGGTAGGGGTGTACAAAAAAAACCGACAAATCGCTCTAACCCGATAATTCGAGTTAAACCAAGAAAAAAAATCCGACAATAATTGGTTTGGTTTGATTTTAACTAAAGAAAGTCAAACCGAAACCAAACCAATCCGACATTACACATATAAAAAGTTAGATATATTTAATATATAAATATACTTATTGTGATATAATTTATAAATATATTCTAATTTTTTTTCCATAATTTTATCTTTTAAGGTATATTATTTCAAGGTTGGACGATTTAGAACTTTTGAATATTCCAATAAGTTTTATAACCATTAATATTAGTAACTTAAATAATGCTAACAAAAGCTCAAACTAAAATCAAATCAATATTAATGCTAACAAAAGACATTCAATTCAATACTACGAATAACAATGTATTGAATATCTTTTTTTTTTTTGTAATAATTTAGATAAAAATGCATAACCTATTTTTATTTTTTCTTTAGCGTTTAGTCATGTAATTAATACTCCTATATTAGTCTACTTATTTCAGCATGACTAGTACTTTTTGATTATGTTTATTTTTATTATGACTTTTTAATTTGAAATATTTATATTACATAATGTTATTGTCTTTATTGTTGAATATTTTAGAATAATGCCATGACACATCTCATATTTTATATTATTTTATTTAAAAATACCTTATATAGTTGTATCTTACTAGGATTAAAGAAATATTTTGAGCACAAGTTATATGTTGTCCTACAAAGATTTTACCGGAAAAAAAAACCCGAATAACCCAAAACCCGAGAAAAACCGAGATTGATAAATTCGAGTTTTATTGGTTTGGTTTGGTCTTTAGATTTAATAACCCGATACAATTAGTTTGGTTTGGTAATTACAAAATCCGAACCAACCCGGCTATGTAAACCCTTAGTTGCTGGGATGGTCTAATGACTGTCTGACAGACTCTTCAAATCTTTTAACATGGAAAGTCTCAGCTCTCACGGTTACACGTCTAATATTTTAGCTTAAAAAAAGGGAGATTAATAATTTTAGTTGAACCCGAGACCTCCGGTTAAGAATGAAAGAATGCTTACCACACCACTACGATCTTCGTTCATACAGGAGATTTCTTATATTATAAGCCAAGGTATATGTAAGATGAGATAAAAAAAGAAGTTTTATATTATGCAAGATTGTTTAGATTTTCTTTCACAATAATTATTTTAACCTAAGCATGTGGATGAAAACATAATGATCACGTCCACATCCATCATTATTTATTCACTGATATTTTCTAACACTAATAACAGTAAACAGTACAACAATAACAACAAATATATTAAATCCTAAGCTAATTGACTAGTAGCAGTGGTATAGAAATTAATTTCTCCCATTTACATTGCTTCTTCATCTGATTCTTTTTTTTAATTTAAAAAAGAGAATTTTCCGTTAGTGGAAATGGAAAAAAAGAAATTATTGAACCTAAACCAAATAAAAATAGTAACGAAGACATAATTTTCTGGTAAATTTGGATAATGCGTAACTAAAAGCAGATAAAAGTCAAAGCAAGTCTAATCAGAATCCAACTGTATTTTCACTTACAAGTCAAAAATACCCCTACATCTAACTTCCTAGATCAATTAACTAATTAACAAATTTTATTTGAAAAGTCAAAGTTACCCCTACATCTATCCCTTCTAGATCAATTCTAGATTTCATTCAAAAAGTCAAAAATATCTTAATATCTACAAAATCTGAAACAGTAATAATTATATAATTTTCTAGTAAATTTGGATAATGCATAATTAAAGCAAGTGTAATCAGATTATAGCTCCATTCCAATTACTCAAAAAGTCAAAAATACCCCTACTTCGACCTTCTAGATCATCAATTGTTGATTTTCATTAAAAAATAATTAAAAATTATGTTTTATGCCTTAACATTTATAAATTATTTACACAAACAAGTTACTTATGAGTAATTTTGAAAATTTTATATACTAAATATTAATTATTAATATCACAAATAATACTACAGTGTAAAGAATATTAAGTGGGCGTTGGACATAAGAATTGTAAAATTAAAAAAAAAAGTATTTTTTAAATAAAAATAATATTTGAAAATTAGAGTTGTGTTTGGACATGAATATAATTTTGGGTTGTTTTTGAAGTTTTGTGAGTGATCTCAGTAAATATTTTGAAAAACAGTTTTTTTTAATTTTTCAAATTTTTAAAAAATTTCAATATTCATCTTCGAGTGAAAATTAAAATTTTTATGGGCAAACAATAATTTCGAAAAAAATAAATAAAATTTATGTCCAAAAGGGCTCTAAATCTATTGTAGATTTCCTAGATCAATTTATACTAGATTTTACTATAAAAGGTCCAAAATACCCCCACATCTACCCGCGTAGATCAATAATCAATTGTATATGTTCCGTTAAAAGTCAAAAATACCCTTACAGCTACGCTCCTACTAGATCCAGATGTAGTATTTCTTTTCTAACTTGGACTCATTTTTACGGTTAAACCCCAACGGAACTGTAACACAATTCATTCCCAATTCGCTCTCTTTCTTCAAATTCATGCATCAATACATCAACAAAGCATCGTGAAAACACAGATCGGATTACGCGCTTACGGCGGAACTCGGTGGAGCAGAGTCACTTCCGTACAACATTGCCGCTTGTTTGACACTTTCAGTTTCTCTCAAGGTATTATAAGAAAGATAAAAAATACTGTTTTTATTGAGGTTTTTTATTCGTTACATCGATCTAAGGTTAATTCAGTGTAATTAAATGTGAATGTATTAGAAACCGCTATTTGTTATGTTGAATTTTGTACATGCATTGTTTTTAACTTGATTTTTGCAATTTGTAATTATCGGTTTTAGTTTTATAGTTTTGCATTGTTCGTCGGTAAAAAAAGTAAAATTTAATGTTTGATACGAGGTTTTGATCTGTTTACATCGATCTAAGTTAATTTCAGTTTAATTAAATGTGTATGTATTAGAATTCGTTATTTTTTCTATTGAATTTTGTACATGCATCGTTTCATCATGTTTTTGTAATTACCGGTTTTAGTTTTGCGCTGCTGTCGGTAGAAATTTTTGTGTTTGAATCGGCGGCGAATCGCGATGATGATCTGTGTGAGTACATGTGATCTGTGATTTTTGAAGTTGACATGAAAGGTTAAGTGGATTTCATTTTAGTATTTTTTAATTTTCGCTTGAAAAAGAATAGCTTTTTGGTAATCATGTGTTGTTGGCGCCATGGAAATGCCTAATTAGTTTTGAATTCAATCATGAGGTTGTGAGATATGATTTTAAGTTAATAGAGTAGGTTCTGACTCATAAAAATTGTAATTTACTTGTCAATTTAGCAGCAAAAGAAAGCTCTTGGAGATGATCTGAGTAAAATGTTTTGTAAATGTGTGTTTTGCTCTTCTTTTACCTTTTTTTTGGGTATGTGATCTTGGATCTGTTTTTCAGTAACTCCTCTAAAAGTCAATATTAGTAGCTGTTGGCACCACAGAAATGCTTCAATCATGAGTTTGAATGAAATTGAAAGATAGGATTTTAAGTTAATAGGCATTGTTTCGACTCGAAAAAAGTTTGTGTTATTTACTTGTCAATTTAGCAGAAAAGGAAAGCTCAAGGGGATGGTCTGAGATTAATGTTTAATAAATGTGCTTTTCTGGTCTGTGATATCAGATCTGTTTTTCAATAAATCCATTGAAGTCAATGTTAGTACTCCCTCTGTCCAATTTTATATGATGGTTTGACTGGGAACGTAACAAGGGAGAGAGCTGACTTTGAGAAAGAAAAGGGGCGCCCTCGCTGCAATCGAGAAACAACGCTAACTGGGAAAGGCACTCTTGAAGAAGGGCCTGCCATACGTTGGGATGAAGAAAGCTTCTCCTCTTGTAGAAGAGGCACTGAAAAAGACAGTCTTCAAGAAGTGAGAGAAGGAATCATAAAAGAAATAGCTTTTGACTATTGGTTGGATTCCTCGATTCATCTTATATCTTAAATGGAATAGCATCTTTTTCTAGCTATTGCTTAAAAGAAAGAAACACTTTTGAGACTTGTGGTCTAAAATAAGCCATAGATATCATTGATAAGAAAAAAGCAGGCCATAGATATTAGTGTGTCTATAGATCATCTTATTAAGGGTAAAATGAAAAGTTTAAAGTTAAATTGTTCCTAAATGTAGAAAGGTATAATTCTTTTTGGGACAAATTCAAAAGGAAAGTGCATCACATAAATTGTCGGACAGAGAGAGGGAGTAGTCATCTTGAAGTAAAACTTTAGTCTGATGTGGTTCTTCTTGCTTTCTTTTTAATTCTGTCTGGAATGTATTTTTGGGGATTTTCTGAGAATGTGCTAGATTTAATGCCTTGTTTTTTACCTTAAAATATTTGAGTAAATTTTTCATATTAATATTTTCATCTGGTTCAAAAAAAGAGGTTGACAAATATTAGATAAACCTGTTTATAACATCTCCTTGTTTGTTTCAATTATGCATGATGGAACAATGTATTTCTTGACTATCTTTAAAGTGAGCCTTAATTATACTATACTTCTTAAGTCTCCAACATCCCAATCTCTCTTTTCGGGTTTGCAAACAGTACCTCTAGGTAAAGGACGAAATCCTCAAACCAATAGAAATATGATTTCTACTTCACAATTCTTATGTTAAGAAGTTATGTCTTATTCATGTGATGAAAAAGACAAGACCTAAAGGTTATCAAAAGAAAGATGAGACTTAAAGAGAAGCAAGTATCACATTCACAACCGATTCTGTGCCTCAAATCATATGGACTTGTGAAATTGGTAGGGTTGGAGCTTTGGGGAATGAATCTATTGAGACATCCAAATAATTGTCAATGAATTTGGGCATTTCTAGCGCCCAGGAGTGCACTGGTTATTTAGATCATTCAGTCTATTTCACTTATTCTTATTTTTGAGTTTTGACCATTCAATTTCTCTTATGCATTTTTAACTGTTTTGATGGTTTACATCTGGGATAGTTTATTCCGGGGAATAAAGGATTTAAGCCTAACATCATTGCTGTGGTTGTAGGATGTCTGTTGATGCTGAGTTTCCCTATGGTCCATCCATCTTAACTGATGAAAAAATGCCAGAAGTGGGGAATCCAGCTGTTCCATGCCAAAATTCATCTAGCAATGATGCTGTTGTGTTTACAAAAGAAACCTCAAACTGCCCTGCTGATAATGGTCAAATGAAACGTAATACAGCATCAGAGATAACAGGCATTGAAGAAATGAGTGGTGAATCTGGTGGTTCAGACAAAAGTAATGATGATGAAAAATTAAGTAAAGGAAGTGCAGAAGCTGCAAAAACAGATGGCAACAATGAAGACAAGTTACAAAGTGACCAAAGTGAGAACGCTGAAAATGCAGACAGTGATGGTCAAGGGACACTGAGCATGGTCACAGAAATTAAAGGTGTCAATGAAATAGGAGGTGATTTTAAAGGAGATGTCCAATTAGTATGTGAAGAAAGTGCAGATACTGAAAAGGTAGAGAGCAGTGGCCAAACTGCAGCTAGCACTGTTATAGAGATAATAGCCGTTGAAGAAATTAAGGGTGAATCTACTGGTTCAAGGAACAATGATAAGAGTGTGGATGCTGAAGAGGCGAATATCAACAGTTCAATGACTGTCAACCCTGTTATTGAGACAGTAGGCATGGAAGAAATGAGAGGCGAATCTAGTGACCCTCGCAGAAGTAATGATGGCAGCAGTGAAGAAAGTGGGGAAGCTGAAAAAGCAGACAGCAGCTGCCAAAGGGCACCTCACTCAGCCATGGAGATGACGACATTGGAGAAAATGAGATGTCTATCTAGTTTTGTAGAGAACAGCAGCGAAGACATTAATGGTCAAGAGCCACCCAACACAGTCACCAAAATCAAAGGAATTTATGAAATAGGAGGTGATTCCAATGGTGATGTCAAATTAGTATGTGAAGAAAGTGCAGATACTGAGAAGGTAGAGAGCAATGGCCAAGCGTCACATAGCACTGTTACAGAGATTACAGCCATTGAAGAAATTAGGCCTGAATCTAATGGTTTAAGCAAAATTGACGATAGTGTGGATGCTGAAAAGGCTGGTAGCAACAACTCACTGGCTACCAACATTGTTACTGAGATCAATGAATTAGAAGACGAATCTAATGGTGCAGAGAAAATTAACAATGTGTCTGAGATCACTGGAATACAAGTTGAGTCTAATGGTGCAGAGGAAATAAGTGATGATAAACTAGCACGCCAAGAGAGCACAAACACAGAAAAAGGAGGTGATTCTAATGGTGATGTCAAATTAGTATGTGAAGAAAGTTTGGATACTGAGAAGGTAGAGAGCAATAGCCAAGCGGCACCTAGCACTGTTACTGAGATTACAGCCATTGAAGAAATTAGGCCTGAATCTAATGGTTTAAGCAAAATCGATGAGAGTGTGGATGCTGAAAAGGCTGGTAGCAACAATTCACTTGCTACCGACATTGTTACTGAGATCACTGGATTAGAAGATGAGTCTAATGGCGCAGAGAAAATTAACAACGTTTCTGAGATAACTGGAATACAAGTAGAGTCTAATGGTGCAGAGGAAATAAGTGATGATAAACTAGCATGCCAAGAGAGCACAAACAGTGAAAAAGGAGGTGATTCTGATGGTGATGTCAAATTATTATGTGAAGAAAGTTCAGATACTGAGAAGGTAGAGAGCAATGGCCAAGCGGCACCTAACACTGTTACAGAGATTACAGCCATTGAAGAAACTAGGCCTGAATCTAATAGTTTAAGCAAAATCGATGAGAGTGTGGATGCTGAAAAGGCTGGTAGCAACAGTTCACTGGCTACCGACATTGTTACCGAGATCAATGGATTAGAAGATGAGTCTAATGGTGCAGAGAAAGTTAACAATGTTTCTGAGATCATTGGAATACATGTTGAGTCTAATGGTGCAGAGGAAATAAATGATGATAAACTAGCATGCCTAGAGAGCACAAACACTGAAAGTGCAGACAGCCAAATTCAGAGTTTATCCAATGTGGTCAGTGAAATCAAAGGAACTGAAGATATAGAAGGTGAATCTGATGTCGCAGACAAAAGGACTGATGGAAACTCAACCTGTGGAGAAAGGAAGGATGCTGAAGCAATGAATAGTGGAAGTCCAGTTCATAGAGGGTGCGTTCCTAACCATTAAATGTTTTTCGCCTTTATCTTTCATTTGGCATGATTTAGTAAAAGCAGTCTCCAGACCTGCCTGCCCCCCCCCCCCCCCCCCCCCCCCCCCCCCCCCCTCTTCCACGCTCCCTCACAGAAAAGGGACAAAGGATGTCCTTAGACTCAATTTAGTTGATTGGTACTGTTGTGAGCAGATTTAGATGACCGGGAAATTATCCGTTCTTTTTGCTGCTAAAGTGAGACCGGTGGTCAATTAAGATGAATATTATCAAGTCAATATCTTTAATTTTTTACTCTACCATTTTTTTAGTAGATATGATATTTATATTCAGGTTGCAGTGAAGTTTATGTTGCAGCCTGTAACGGATGTCCTTATATTTGATATTATTGAGAATTCAGATACACCCTCTTATCTTTGAAGAGCAAAAGATTTGTCTGATTCATTTCTGATCTTTTGATGAGAGGTTTCGTAGTCTGCTGACAGATATTTACAGTTCTATCCTCAATCGCCTTTTCTATTAAGAGACATTAGTGCAGGGAGGAGGCTGGGGATGTGACTTTCCTATTTATGTTTCTTCCTTATATCCACATTGCATTTGGTGTAGAAGCTTTGTTTTCAGTATAAGAATGCATACACTGGGCTTGGTACCATTTGCATGATAGACTTGATGTTTGTTGAGTAACTTGATATTCGGAGTGCAGTGATATTTTACCTTTTTTCAAATTGAGCTAGGATTTTAAACTGATTAACCAACTTGAAGGGCTTCACATCATTTTTCTGACCGCTAAGTGATTCTATTTACTAGAAAACATAGTGATGCTGAATTTTCCCAATTTCATCTTTTTAGCTGACATAAATTTGCAGCATTGATGCTGTCACATCTGGAAAGGAGAGCACGAATAACCCGGTTAATGATGTTCAAAATGTGCACAACACTGTCTTCAAGACCATATGCAATGAAGAAATTGGAAGTGCATCTAATGGTGACAAAGATATAGATGACAAAGTGATGCGCCAAAGAGATGAGGAGTCTGAAAGATTGCAGAGTGATGGTCTAGCTAGTGAAGGGTGAGTTCCTAATTTCTGAAGCCCCAGTCTCCCCTTGTTAAAGACGAGACACTTAATCTGAAAATATCTCAATTGGATTTTGGATGGAAGGAAATTAATTCCCTTTGGCTGCCCTTTGTTGCTAATAAGAGGTTTCTGATTAAGTGCATGCCATCTCTGTTTGTCATTAGACGTAAACATTGAAATTCAAGTTAACTTAAAGTGAAACCCATACTGATATCAATAGATATAGCTCTTTCTCGTTAGCCGTTAATGAGAAAGCAAATTATTTTTAAAATGATTATTTGAATTAGTGCTCTTCCCCGAAAACAGAATCTTTTATTTTCCTGCTGAAGCAAAGTTTGTTTAGATTTTGGGTGTGATATGCACGGCCTAGCAGTCAATGAAGCTAGAATGGATCATGGGAGACCAATGTTCGTATCCGGAGGAGGCAAACGCCGTTAGCAAAAAAAAAGAGATTGGATGTGATACATTATCATCTACGTTCTTATACATCGCTGGTCATAATTCGTAATACCAAACAACATTTTATTGACCAATATGTGAATCCATATGGAAAGTTGCTGGTTAAATTTGGTTTCCTTAGTTAAATGGTTATGAAGTCCGGAATATGTTGTCTCGCTTCTTTACTATCTAGTGATCATATATACTTCACTTAATTGGTAGATTCATTCTGGATAGCTATGTGAAGATCCTTCCATGTGTACTATGACTGTAGGATGTCCAGTGATGCTGAATTTTCACGTGGCCTGTGTATTTTAGCTGATGCAAGACTGTCTGAAGTAGAGAATTCGTTTACTTTGATTAGCAGAGACATGTCTAGCAATGATGCAATTGCGTGGGGAAATGAAGCTTGTGATACTGATAGCTGTATTTCTCATGGTCAAAGTCCAGTGGACATGGTTCAAGAGACCAATGGTAAAGAAGTAGAACGTGAATCTAATGGTGTGGACAGAAGTGGGGATGATAAATTGATGTGTGAAGAAATTGAGGATGGCAAAAGATTCAACTGCAGTAGTCTAGCTGCTGAAGGGTGAGTACATGGGTTACAAAGATAGAAATTTTTCATACTTCAATTGTACTCGGTGGTTGAGGATAAAAACTCGCCAAATAAAGACACATATTTATAAAATAAATGTTTCTGGGTTGATGGTGATCTAAAGTATATAAGTCAGTAGGTTATATTTTCCCTTTTGCTACCCGGAACAGTCTATCCGATGCAAATAGAGAATTAGTATTAAGTAATGAACGTAGCTTCTTTTGTATCTGTTGTTCATCTGTATTCATGCGACTTAAAGTCTTTAATGCACGACTGCACGTACAAATATGGTATGTATATGTGATTGATATGCAAATTAGTAGTTAGGTTCAGAATTGTGAATTAGTATATTCAGTAATGGCATTTAAACTTCTACTTAGACATGAATGAAGTGGGAAAAGGCAAGTAAATATAATGACGACCCAAAACTGAAAGAGAAAGGAGCAATTCCTCTTGTCTCGTTTGGGGGGGGAGGGGGTGTGAGTGAGATNGTATGTGTAGATAGGTGAATGGGATAAGGGCATATACTACCAAATTGTCAAACCATAATAGCTCGAGGTTATACTCTCCTCCGTGATGAATAATTCACATAGACTATAGTCCAAGGCTCTAGGTAATTACTATCCACTATTCTAGTCGAGCAAGAAAAGAAACTAAATCTTGGGTTGCAATCCAATCTCTCAATTCTCGACTTATACCAGGTGTAATTAGCAGATAAATGTATTAAGTTATAGTTAATGCTCTTGGAAGAAGAATACTTTTCTTGCTTGTTTAAAAACGGTCATCATTTTCTAATAGTTTGTTTAGAGTTGTATAAACTCAGCGTTTGACTATTTGCTCTTGTGATGTAGGATGTCTTGTAATACTGAGTTTTCCCAAGGCCTATCTGCTTTCGCTGATTCAAACTTTTCTGAGGTGGGTAATTATTGTGCTTCAAGTACTAAGGACATGTCTAGCAACGATGCTTTTGGGGTAAAAAATGAAGCTTTGTATAGCTGTGCTGATGATTCTCAACTGGTATCTAACTTGGTCAAAGAGGGTAGTGGAGTTGAAAATTTGGAAGGTGTATCGAATGGTGTGGACAACAGTATTAACAACGGAATACTTTACGAGAACTGCGGGGATACTGAAAAATCGCACATCGGTTCAGATAATGTGGGGTACGTTTCGAACTATCTGAATATATTCCGTTTACGCAATTAATGATATAATCTGTGCAGATAGAAGAGGCTATCCTAGTGTAATCTGTACTTTTTGGGTAATTTTATTATTCCCCTTTTTTGCTGTCTTATTTGTTCCTTTGTTCTGAATAAGAAAGTTTCAGAGATAGTGGATTGTCTGTTTTTCTTGTGTGCTATTTATCCGAACTTTTAATAACCCCAATCACTCTGGATAGCTAAGTTGGTCTCTTGGTTGCTCTTGAATATTTAAACTCACAATTGCCCTCAAGTTCCACTTTTAATACATGGGACTAAATTGGTCTTTCTACCACACTCCACTTTCCAACTCTCAATAAGCTACTGAGCATCGAGAATACTTTTGGCACTGGGATAGCTTTTCCGTCCATTTCCTTTAGATAAACAAGGGGATTCTATCATAAGTTGTTCCCTCCAAGAAAAAAATTGCAGCAGCAATTAATCCGCGAGTGATTATTTGTAGAAGGCCTCCATTAAGTCCCTTATCAATTATAGTACTATTTCCTACAATTATGAAACCCATATGAAGAACTCCTATGTCTATATTTTTCCTTAAAGAAGTTTTAAAGATATTGTTTTTTTTTTGAAATTATTTAGCAATTTATATTTGATAAAAATAAAACTATTTTTTTAGACATATACATTCGCATCGAGTGTCCCTATAATAGTTTGAATATTAATGAGGTTGCATGATGTTTACATTTGCTGGAATCCTCATGATTTAGATAATAAACCTTTGTTTTCTAGTTATATTCAAGCCAAGTATCATTCATCCGTTATTCATGAATGCTCCTGTTGAAAGAAGAAATTTATTTATTTAATGCCTATGCTATTTTATTTAAAAAAAAATGCAATTATGGGCGGTTACATTGGCAAGTACGGTTGGTATTTTGCATGGAAAATCACCTTTACTCTCTTCAATATGGGAACCCACATTGATCACTGGTATGATATTGGTTGTCTCAAGGAAGTCCTTTTATTCATCGGCTTATAAGGGCTACCTTTACTCTCTTCAATATGGGAACCCACATTGATCACTGGTATGATATTGGTTGTCTCAAGGAAGTCCTTTTATTCATCGGCTTATAAGGGCTACCTTTACTCTCTTCAATATGGGAACCCACATTGATCACTGGTATGATATTGGTTGTCTCAAGGAAGTCCTTTTATTCATCGGCTTATAAGGGCTACCTTTACTCTCTTCAATATGGGAACCCACATTGATCACTGGTATGATATTGGTTGTCTCAAGGAAGTCCTTTTATTCATCGGCTTATAAGGGCTACCTACTTACCTTTTACAGTCCTGTGAATTTGTTTGTGCTTATATTGTTCATTTTTTCTACCGATAAAAAGTTGGCAAATATGCACAGCATACCAAATGTTTCTTTTGGAGAACTCAATATGCTTTTATTGCTATACAAGCCTTTTTCAGCCTACCTATTTCTTAGTGGAAGCATATGTAGTTTAATAAATAGGTACAGATGGTCCCACAATCTTGCGTTTTTATATTAAACCAAGGAATTAATGTTTCAATTTGAGGGGATTTGCTTCCATAATCACTTATCATTTGCACCAGAAGTTTGTTCTTGTCTTTATAATTAGGTCCCTATATAGGGGAATTTTCTTTAGTCTTATGTTCTTCTAGTATCCTAATTTCTTCTTGTGATTTGGTGGTTGATGCTAATGGGTTGTTGAATTTGTCTCGTCCAGGCATGCAATGCTTTATTGAGTTTGCCATGTCATCTTGTTATTTTTGCTTGTCTTTTTGTCATTTATGGTATGTTGGAATTTCCGTTGCAGTATATTTAATGGAGACAACTAACTAAGCTGCTTATTGCTCGTCTTGTAGGGTGCATGGTGATGCTGAAGTTCTCATTGACCAGTCTGTTTTAGCTGATGTAAAATTGTGTGAAGTTGGGAACTCTTCTGCTTCAAGTATTAAAGATGTGTGTCGCGATGTTGTATCTGGAAATACTTTAAATGAGCCTGTTCATGACAGTAAAATGGTGCCCATGCCTTATACGGCTATAGAGTTCACTGGCATTAAGAAAGAAGAAGGTGAATCTAGTGTTGCAGACCAAACCAGTGATGACAAATTTTTACATGAAAGTGAAGATGCTGAAAAACCACCGAGCACAAATATTGATGAAAGGCAAGCATCTGACTATAGTGAATAGAGGATTTTCCTCAACGTAAAAATAATCCCCTTTTGCTGGCTAAAACTATCTGGAACAAAAGCAAAATGTTTTGGTTTTGCAGAACCTTCTTTCCTTTCATGACTTTGGCAGTTAAGAAACTTAATCTTACTTATTAGTTATCTCCAGGTTGAATAGAAGTTTAAGTTGATTGAATTACTAAATAAAACATGGTTTTGGTTCTAAAACTTGCACAGTTTGATGAATTATTGTGTTTTCCTGAGAAGGCTAATCTAA
This sequence comes from Nicotiana glauca, assembly GCA_026770625.1. Classification (NCBI taxonomy): domain Eukaryota; kingdom Viridiplantae; phylum Streptophyta; class Magnoliopsida; order Solanales; family Solanaceae; genus Nicotiana; species Nicotiana glauca. The sequence goes on from MU683778.1 coordinate 95,601, forward strand.
TCCTGCTTGCTGGTGAACCTATTTTGAAACAAGCCAACTTCTTTTCCGTTTAGATCCATCCTTGAAATTTCCATGTGTGGTAAAAGTTTAGGTTGATTGAATTTCTGAGGTCAACACGGTTCTGGTAATAAAACTTGTTTCTTTCATTAACAAAAAACCTTTTACAGTTAATTTCATCAAAAAATAAAACTTTTATAGTTTACTGATTCTGGTGAAAAAGTGTTCATCAGCAACTCAACTAGTGTTCCTCTCAGGACAGGAATCTGTTTCTCATGCTTGTGAACTATTTTTTCTGAATTTTGAGGTGAAATAGTTGATGCTCTGAGCACGAGTATCAAATGGTCATGGCAGCAATGTCAGTCATGGTTCCAGTGCATTAATTTGCAGGCCTTGTGACCTTTTAGTTTTCAGTGATGAATGTTAATATCTTTTCAATTTTGAGTTTTCTTAATTGCAGTAGTTAAGTTCTATATTTTTATCTGCTTGTTTAGCTATATTATTTTTATATGTGTTTCTTTTAACTTATGGGTTGTTTTTCAAATGATTATCATGATTAGAAAGTTTAATGTTTCATATGCCCTTATGATTGTAGGATGTCTGGCTTAGAGTTGTCTGTAGCAGGAAATACTTCCGCTCCAAGCACTAGAGATGTTCCTAGCAATGATGCTGTGACATTTGGCAACGAGACTTTGACTTGCCCAATTGAAATTGATCAAGAGTCAGCCAACATGAGCATAGAGATTGTAGGCGCTGAAGAAACGGGAGGTGATTCAGACAGGAATAATGATGACAAACTAATGTGTGAACAAAGTGGGGATGCTGAAATTTCAAGTACTAATGATGTGTTGACCACTTCGGCTGAGTGTTCCTCTGTGGACGCTGTGGCTGTAAGGGATATGAATGTGAGTGCAGCAAAGGGATTTAACTTCCTGATAAGGATGCCTAGATTTGATGATGAAAAACTCCGAGAACGTATCAGAGTAGCTGAGCTAAATGTTGATGAGAAGACGCAGCACAGGGATGCCTTTAGACAAAAAATCCGAAACAAAAGAGTATTTCTCCAAGTTTCAACAATATATTTTAATCTTTTTATTGTGGCTTGGTAAACCTTAGTAGGAAATGCCTTTTTCATGAGCAGGTCAATTGCCAAACTCATGGTGCTGAATTTGAAGCTGCCAAAACTCAAGAGAGAGATGCTAGAAAGCAAGTTAGGACAAAGCGTGCAGAGATCTCAACTCTTCAAGATGTGATTGATAAAGCAAAGAATGCAGTTGCCATTGATGAGATTGATAATAGGGTATGGATTTGTGACAACCCAGTAAAAAGATTTAATCAGCAAACTGGAGTGTCTTGTTTCTCTGTTCTGTGAATTTGTTATTTATGCTACATGTTCTATGCCCTGCAGATTTGTAATATGGAACGCATTATTGGGCATGAAACTCTACCTTTGAAGGAGGAAAAGCTCCTAATTCGTGAAATCAAGCAACTTAAGCAGCTTCGTGGGCAGATTTCATCCAACATTGGCAGGCAGGATGAAGTGCAGAAGGCTCTGGATGAGAGAGTTGTAAACGAAGAGCAATTGAGGGTGGGGCCACTAAGATGCTTTAATGTTCAACTGAATACAACCTTCTACTGCTTATCATAAACATAATTGATATCAAGTGGTGTCATTAACATTGCGCATTGAAGAGTAATATTGGATGCTTGACAGCAGCAATTTTTTGGTCAAGCTGTCACTTTTTGATACTTAGTGTTATGATTTTCTTTTCCTTTTAATTTGCGTTAACCTGGAGACAAATGTGTGCAGATCTTGAAGAAAGAGCTTGATAACCTTAAAGTCAAGGCCTCAAAAGCTGAAACAATTGCGATGTCAGCTAGCCGAAAATATGAAGATGAGAGTCGAAAGCTCAAAGAATTGCAAGCTCAGTTTAAAGCTGCAGATGATATCCGACAAGAAGCATATGAAGAATTGCGGAATTTAAAAAAGGGATTCTATGAGAAGGTTTGTAACCACATCCGAGTAGATTGAACCTTGAACTGTTATAATCTGTTCTCAGGATCCGATATCTCTTCCTCTGACCTCTGGGCTCCGATGATAGAGAAACTTATTTCTACAGTTTTTACTTCCCAAGTTATGCCTACACTGGGTTAGTTAATGCTTGAAGGTGGCGGGCTTTTGACTTTCTTTCTTTTACGTGCAATTTTGTTGGCTAGTACAAGTTCTCTGGTCCTGTCATTTATTTTTTTATTTATTTTCTTTTCTATGGTTGCATAATTCTAGAGGTTAGATAATTTACCGTTCAACTGAAAAACAAAAATCATATTTGACTGGCAAAATTTTACCGGATCTCATAATGCCTGAAAATGCAGAATGTTCATTTCCGTACATACAAGGATGATGCGACTTTGGCTAGTGATCATGCTCGAAAGAGAGAAATGGAGGCTCTTAATGACCTCTGTGTGAATCAGGTTGGTCCGCAACTTTATTCTTTAGAGTTGTCTTCCAGTGAAATTCCACTCTCGCTTCTCTCTAATAGTTGCTCTGTCAGATCGAAAGGTACATGGAACTTTGGAATAAGAATGATGAGTTCAGAAAGGAGTACATCAGGTGTAATAAAAGAAGTACGTTGAGGAGATTTGGGACCTTGGATGGTCGTACACTTGGCCCTGATGAGGAGCCAACTGTACTTCCCAGTTATGTGGAGCAAAGAGCTGCTAGGCTGGTTACTCGTGTAGATAAAGCTAATTTTGTGTCACAAGCTCCAGTCTCTCAGCAAGAAAAGCAAGCAGTAGTTTTGAAGGATGAAATTAAGGATGACAAAATCATGACGCAAGCATCAGAAAAAATGAACCCGATTGAGAAAACGAAAGAAGCTCCGAAACCAATTCAAAGAGAGATGAGTGTGGTTGATGAGCCAAAAGAGGCCGAGCAACTGCAAACTGCTCAGGAGCTGGAGGCTGCTAGAAAGGAGGAGGAACAGAGGAAGCGTGACGAAGCAGCCAGGTTGAAAGAGCAACGACGGTTGGAGGAGATTGCAAAGGCTAAGGAGGCATTAGAAAGGAAAAGACGCAATGCAGAAAAGGCCCAACTGAGGGCTGAATTACGAGCCCAGAAGGAAGAAGAACAGAGACTGAAGGTAAGTCTTCAGTTAATTCAAAGCAGATTCTGGTTTTCTTTCACACATCCTATGAAGTAATAGGATTGTCTCTGTAAACTATCATTGTTTGTGCACGAAGTTTAAATCATATCTTGTTTAATACAGGAGAAGGAGAAAAGACTGCGAAAGAAGGAAAGGAAGAAGGGTTCTGTAGGTGAAACACAGACCGAAACTAATGATGGTGAAACTGCTCTGATTTCCACCAGTCCGAGAGAAACTGTCAAGGAGCCGGAGGCTACTGAGAATCCTCAAACGACCACTAAGAAACTTCAGAAACCATCTCAATATACAAAGCAAATCAAGACAAAATCCACGATTCCCCCCCCGCTTCGCAACAGAAGCAGAAGAAAATTGCAGCAATGGATTTGGTTAACTATTTCTTGCTTGGTTGTTATTGCTCTATTTTTTCTAGGAAACATTGGCTTCTTCACCAATTTGAAGCGAGGAAGCCCGAGATTTTAGTGCCTTAACCTTGTTGGTTTTGGCTTGGAGTGAGACAGATTGCTTTATTTTACAGATGGGATAGGCCATTCTTTTACTCTATACATATAGTGTTGGTTCATCATAGTTTTGAACATTTTTGGTTCTTATTAGTAGTGATAAGACGTTGTTAAACAACAGAGATTACATCTTCATATTGGTATTTATTGCAAAACATATGTGTAATAATCCTATTGATTACCTTGCTTGCTTAATTATCCTGCTACATGGTAGTACTCGAGTTGAATGGTAAAGTGTTATAGGCATCGAAGTGTAAACCAAATTTGATGCTCCACAATAGTGGCATGCTAAGATTTACTGCTATAATCCTAGCCTCTTTAGTAATTTACTGGTAGATGATGATTTGTTTTCGTTATATACCATGTTAATATGTATCTAAGATCAGAAGTGATTTCCAAAATGGAATTGGTAATCTTGTTTACTAATTAAGATTCTGCCTTTTCATTTTTCATCTTTTAATAGTAAATGATATCTCATACCAAAAGAAACATGATATACTCATCTTCAAAGGAACATGGACACCCAAAATCATAGGACAATCTTTATGGGATGCAGTAATTTATTAAAAATCTAGACACTTTACTTGGAATATACATAATGGATCACATGATTATGGATCTTTAGGACATTAAAGGACAATTTTTGAGACAAGTGCATAGCACAGAGATTTAGACAAGATCAACTACTAATAAACTTAATAAATCCACTTTACAGCAAATCATTAGTCAACTATCATCAACTTTTAGAGATGTCATCTAGTTTTGGTTTTAGTTCAGTTTCTAGAAAGGTTTTAATGTTAGAAAAAGAATGACGTACTCGAATTAGTCTTCAAAGTTATAATTTTAAACTAAACGGGTGGTCATAAAAAACTATCTTGTTAAACAAAATTTGTCATTTAATGGGAATCTAAAGATATATTGCTCTATATTTTGTTTCCTTTTCTTTTATTGGATTCTTGGTGGTTTGGTGCACTATCAACCTCCCCACATGATATTTCTACAAATGAATCTTCCTCACAAACGTCATAACAAAAATTCTAAAATATAAAAGACAAAGGAATGGATATATAGGGTGTGTTTGGTATGAAGGAAAACATTTTCTGAAAAATGTTTTTCAATTTTCCCATGTTTGGCTGGCTTAAATATTTTGGAAAACATTTTCCTTATCAATTCATTTTCCTCCAATTGGAGTAAATTGTTTTCCTTATCAAAAGAAGGGAAAAGATTTTCCAAAGCTTCTTCTCAACATTTCTCACCCTCACTACCCCACCCCACCCCACCCCCTCTCCAAAAATAAGGTTTTTTTTTAAAAAAAAATTAGTTTTTCCATCCACCCTACTACCCCTCCACCTCCCCCGCAAAAAAAATATTTTTTTACCTTTTTTTTTTTGCAATTTAAAATTTCTGTTTTTTCATTTTTCTGCACCACCCAGCCC
>MU683778.1:102032-140441 GCA_026770625.1 Nicotiana glauca
TTTCCTTCGTACCAAACACACCCATAGTCTTGATTCTTGACTAAAATTCTCAAATGACTATATATACACGCTAAACGAAGATTTTTTTAATTATTTTTGACTTTACTAGAATATCATTTATACTCTCTATTTTTTCTCACGAACCACTTTTCTCTTATTAGACTGTCAGATATACCAAACTCAGGGGCGGATCTAGCATATAATTTAGGGGTTCCCGTGAACCTAGTAACTTTTGTCCAGACAGTGTAAAAGTATTTTAAAATTCACTAAATACCTACAAATATTTAAATGTGAACCTAGTTACTATTGACAATTTACTCGAAGTCGTTGCAAGAACCCATAAACATTAAATCCTGAATCCGCATCTGATCAAACTTATTGGTCCCCTAGAACCTTTTTGTCAACCAAGTTAATTGGCACATGCCAATTTAACCAAATGGAATGGACCCATATATATATATATAGATATAGAGAGAGAGTGTGTTTTGGGTGATCATTGGTTCAAGAAACTAAAGCAAAAATAGAGGAAAAAAAGATGAAAGCAGAAGCCTCGGCATCATCATCAGCTGGTTCTTATCATCGACTTGATGATCATGACGTTATTAATGATGATAATCAAAACAAATTTTTTACAAGTGATTCAGATGACTCTCGTCTCAGACAGTTGGGTTACAAACAAGAACTCTATCGTGGCCTTTCGTAAGTTCCATCTTTATTTTTTAATCTCTTCTTTCTATGATTTCTTCTATTACATTTTCCCTCAAGATATAGAGTCTGTAGATTTAGAATGAATGTGATATTTTCTTCATATAATTTGTGTTGAAACCAATATTTTCAGTGGAACCATATCAAGGGATAATTATTCTGAATGGCCACGATTTTAAACTTTAAGTTTTATTCAAAAATTAGTTTGAATGGCTCCAATCGATTCCCTTGGTGTATGATTGTGCAAATATTTTATATTTAGGGCAGATAGATATTTAGTTCTTGAACCTTGAGTGCTTGACAGAAGTTCCTCTGATAGTGACAGGGGCTAATTAAGATTAAAATCTTAGAACATGATACAGATTGCAAAATGTAAATCTAATTTGTCTATAGTTTCTTCTTTAATTTTTTTTTTAATTTATTAACAGGTATTTCAGATTTAATTTGTGTGCATCTCAACTAACTGGTAGACTACTTGCTACCTTTTACTTGAGTAACTTGATCCACACTTAGGGGTCGTTTGGTAGGGTATATAAGAATAGTGCGGAAAAAGGTGTATTAGTAATGCAAATATTAGTTATGCAAATATTATTTCTTATCTATTGTTTAGTGTGGTGTATCAAAATTATAATGCATTGCATAATTTTTAAGAAAAATAGTTGCTTACAAAAATGCCCTCCATATTTTCTAGCTTTAAGGGACTTTAAGGACAATTTTATCCTTAAGCAAGCATTAAAGCCTTGGTATTATTAATGCCATAATTTTGTATGCATTATTTATGCCATGTATGATGTATAACTAATATAAGTTGAAAAAATGTATCAAACAATGTATTAATAGTGCATAGAGCTAATGCTTGCATTATTTTTTCTAATACCTCCTACCAAACGACCCCAATCCAGTAAAATCCCACAAGTGGGGTATGAGGAGGGTAGTGTGTACGCAAACCTTACCCCTACCCTGAAGGAGTAGAGAGGCTGTTTCCGAAAGACCCTCGGCTCAAGAAAACAAAAGACAAAAGAGAGATAATATTAGTATCACCACATAAATCGTAGAAAAAATAGGAACAACATTAAATTCAGAAGAAAGATGCTGACATATATTTCGAGTAACTTTATCCACTGAAGTTTACACTAATTACAACCTAATGTCGCATCTGCTTGAACATTTTTTTAAAGAGAAAAGTAATTTTATTGATGAATCTTTATGGGTATAATTGTGTTTGCGTCTTTGATTCTTTGCTCCAGATTGTTTTACGTAATTCAATGGTTTAAGCAGCGTGTTTCTCAAAGTAGAATGATGCGTTTTTGTTTTTGAAGAATTTTATATTTTTTTGAATATATAATGAATTTATGAAATTTCGAGATGGCGTTAATTTTCGAAATATATATGTTTAAACAGGTTCATTGCCAACTTCTCTATTACATTCACCATAGTATCAATTCTTACGGGCATATCCACATTATACAACCAGGCCTTAACTTTTGGTGGGCCTATAACTCTTGTTTACGGTTGGCCCATAGTTGGATTAATGACACTTATTGTGGGCCTGGCCTTGGCTGAAATATGTTCAGCTTATCCAACTTCAGCTGGGCTTTACTATTGGAGTGCTAAATTGTCTGGAAATTACCTTGGCCCATTTGCTTCTTGGATTACTGGCTGGTATGTCATACTTTTCTTCTCCCCTCTTGTTGTTCCATTTTTGTAAAAAAAAAAAAAAACACTTTTCATATTTTAGAGTTTTTCAATAGAGATTTTTATGCAAGTAGGAAATATAAAGTATTTTTAATACTCCTAGTTTTTTTTTTGTATAGTGCTTGCCTAATAGAAGAATGCGTAGGTCGAAAATTAATTAGGTAGTGGGTTAGTAGATAGCCGAGCGCTTTTCTTTTCCCTGCCAATAATATTAGTGTTAGTCTTGTATTTTCTTATTCTTAAATTCCTATTACTACCTGTTGTTTCTTTATCTTCAGTTATCTTATTTTCTTGTTGTTGCTACTGTTTGTCGCTACTACTTTATTTCATCTTTTCTTGAGCCGAAACTCTATCAGAAATAACATCTCTACCTTCTCAAGGTAGGGGTATGGTTCGTGTAATACACCACCTTCCTCAGACCCCACTAATGAGATTCTACTGAATTTGTTATTTTTTTTGTTGATAATGCTTGCCTAAGATGAATTTTAATCGGAACAACATATTTATTGAGGACCCAGATAATCGATCGCAATTTGTTTGAGACTGAAGTATAATTGCTTTTATTGTTGTTACTTGTTATTGTTGCCGTCGTCTTAGTATTTAGAATGCTCAGTATGTGATTAAAAGTTGATGGCTCGTGTAGGAATTATGTATGAGTTGATATTTTGATGTGGGATTACATTGGATTTGTTGTTGTTAATAATGCTTGTCTGAGATGAATTTTAATCGAAAAAACACGTTACTGAGCATTCATATAGCCAGTCTCAATTTATTTGTGAATGAGGTATAATTGTTGTTATTGTCGTGGCCGTAGTAGTATTTTTAGAATGCTTAGTATGTTATTAAAAGTTGATAGTTCGTGTCGGAATTATGTATGAGTTTATACTTTGATGCATAAAAGTGTAATTCATTCAACCATGCAAACTTGAGTTAGAAAAGTCAGATAGGTTCATCTTAGTTAACACAAAATTTTGATAGTCAACATTAGTTGATTTAATCTGGTTTAACCACTCAAATTTGACCCAAAATTGCCTATTTAACACTCCTTGAATGTGGTGTAGCCTGGCTTGTATCACTTGTAGTTGTAATTTAGGGTTGTACAAACCGAATCGGAAAATCATACCAAACAGAAAAGTCAAATCAAATCGATTAAAAAATTCGATTAGGTTTGGTATTGAGTAAAAATATCCGAACCAAACCAACATATATATTTAAATTCTATGAAAGGTCATAGAAGTGTGTGTGTGTGTGTGTATATATATATATATATATATATATATATATATATTTCTATTAAATTTTTATATCTTTTTCAGATTTGAAGTATTATTTCGATAATTTAAAATTAAATAAAACATATCATTATATAGGTATCATATTGATTTTTGTAAAATTCAGTTAACCTTGAAAGTGTACCTCAACAAAAAAAATTATTGTCAGACGACTAAAAAGCAACTATCATATGTTACTAGAAAGATTCTCCCATAAGAATATGTTAACAAATCATATGTTTGCCAATTTTTTCAATTTTACTAATTAAACATATTTTTACATATAAAAAAATTTAACAAAGTAAGATTGAAATAATATTTATGTAACAAAAATTCGAAAAATCCGATAAAGCCGAACCTGTCCAAATCGATATTATTGGTTTAATTTGATTTTATTAAATATAGAACAAACCCGATCCATATACACCCTACGACTCCTAGTGACGTCTCGTGGGGTAATATGTTTCTTAAGTAGGTTGTAAGCTATATTGGTTGAAGTTGCGTCTGGAGGTTCTACAAAATTTGCAAATTTGGACTTTTTGCAAGAATGTTGTGGTGGGATTCACTCTTTGGTTAGGCATTGCTGTATTATAGATTGATTACGGGTTCAAGCCGTAAAAATAAAAATAATACTTATATTATGGTGAACTGTCTATGTTATACTTTTGGGATGCGGTTATTTCGATCTCCGAATCTTGCGTAAATACAAAATATATTGTGCATAGGACTACCCTTTTTTCATCATAATTGTCAACTTAATCTAAATTATCTAATGATATTCAATTGAAAAAAAATTTAGTTAGTCTAAATAAATAATTTTTTTCGTGTAACTAAATAAAGCAAACTCTCCTTGTTCCAATTTTTTTGTGTGTAAAGACCAAGAAGTGACGTGGCCTAAGGTATAGTTAGGTCCCAATTTTAGGTCTAGCTAAAAATAGAATGACCTCAAATATAGACTTTAAGGTAACTATTAGGAGTATTAAAGTCAAATGATTGAATTTTCTTCAACCAAAAAAAGAATTTCTGTGTTTTGAATTGGTACTAGCACTAAAATAAAAATTAAAGGGCATGTTTTGTTTTGCCCCACTAAATTAATATTCCATCCGGTTCATAATAAGTTATCATTTTACTTTTGACACACCCATTAAGAAAATACGAGTTCCTAGAAAAAAAAAAGATGTATTCACTAAATTATCTTTAAATAATTATTACTTTGACAAATTGAAATATGTAAATAAGGATAAATTTTAGAAAAATAAAATTAATTCATTCTTGATTATGTAAACGGACACTTATTTTCGACTAAAATAAAAAGGTAAAATGGTCACTTACTGTAGACCGGAGTAAGTATGTGTTAGCAAAAGTTGTTTCATAATTTGAATTTTACAAATTCGGGATTGTCACTGAATTTACTGACCATTAGAGTTTTTAGCTTCTAAATTTAATATTTGTACATATTTAATAGAATTATATATATATAAAAAGAGAGAGATATAGATATAGATATATTGCTAAAACTATTGGATTCGGCTAAATTCATATAGTGAAATATTTTTCAAGGAAATTATTCCTGGTGGAATATGATTTACTGTGTTATTGTTGTATAAATAGGTTGGTAATAAATGGCAATTATATAGGATAAGGCTTGAGGAAAATGTTTATCTCTTACTCTTTAATTTGAAATCGTAATTTATTGATGTACTCAAAAGATTTAAATAATAATAAAATAAAGCTCTTTTATGAAAATAAAAAAAAAGGTTAGTTAGATTTGGAGGAATCTTTTAAATTCCATTATATTGAATCTGACAATTTTGCACGTGCCGTTGAAAAAAAAACTATATTTTGCAAGTGAGAAACAGCAGTACATACAGTCCCTCTTGACTTTTCCAATTGCCAACAAACCCCAATTTAGATTTTATATCATTAGTAACTTAAAATTATTTATAGTGAGATTAACAAATTTATCCTGTGGAGGAAATTACTTTAAATGCAGGACAAAGTAAATTATATTGTTTTGCATACAATGACTAGACTGTAAATTCAGAACAATTATAATTATAAGATTTTATCACCGATAAAGGTGTATGATGGAATCGTAAGTAATAATAGGTCGTTTCGTTGTGACACAAGTTATTTCAGGATTAATTATTCCGAGATTGTTATACCAATCTTTTGTAGCGATAAAAATAATACTACAATTTATGAATAATTAATCCCGGGATTAGTTATATCACTATTTTATCACAAGTGAACGTGAGATAATCACATCTAAAATTTAATTTCAGGATTAATTATCCCTTCTACCTCGTATCAATCGAGCCCAAATAGTTCACCATTATTAACCAGAGATCTTATGTTCAAATCTTGAACATTAAGTCATTTTTATTAGGAATTGCTTTAATGTGTGAGTTTACTACGCGAATCCGAATTACTCCAAATGTGGGGGTATTAAGTCCGTTTTATTAGGGATTGCTTTGACTTTACGACGTGAATCCTAATTATTCCCAATGTGGGACTTTTTAAGCACAAATCCGAAACCCCAATGTGGAATTTCGGATGCGAATTCGAAATCAATATAGATATCGGATATTAAATGAGAAATTAAAAAAATAATAACAGCAAAACTCTATCTTTTTCTTTTTTAACTAACAGCTTGTTTAAAAAAATAATATTGCACGTTTATTCTATCCAAATATTATATTTATAAAAATATAATAAAATATAATATAATATGATTTGAGAATATTCTTACCAAAGAAAATCATTTCTTCCAATAATTCAAATGATTTCCTATCTTGTAATTATGAGCTCATAAACATTATACAAATAAAATACAGCATGGTCTCTACTGTCAACTTACGTCACCAAAAACATAAGAGGTTCAAATCTTTCCCTATATTTTATCGCACTTTCCGTTTTCTTTCTTTGACCATACTCTGCTCTTCACACTTACGCATAAAAACCACTAAAATTCCAAAATAAAATACACAAAAATCATTTACACAGTTCTGATTTGCTATGTAACTGTAAATCTTTGGCTCTTTCTATATATATCTGAAAATCCAGCTACCATTTATAGATTCATTTGTCAGAATTAAAAGGAATTTGAAGCAGGCAAAAAGTTGCAGTGGAAAAAAAATAACAATGGGTTTTGAAGTGGAAAAATCAGAAATTGATACAGGCCATGCACGTCTTCACGAGCTAGGATACAAACAAGAACTCAACCGCAATCTTTCGTAAATACCCACTTTCAGATTTTTAACCAAAACACCAAAATTTTCAATTTTTTAGACATTTTTACTTACTGGGTTTTTTTTTGTTTTTTTTAGGGTGTTATCGAATTTTGCGTTTTCGTTTTCTGTTGTATCAGTGCTTACTGGTTTAAACACATTGATGGGAACTGGTTTGAATTTTGGTGGGCCAATTTCTTATGTTTATGGATGGCTAATTGCTGGTGCTTTTACTATGTTTGTTGGATTATCAATGGCTGAGATTTGTTCTTCTTATCCTACTTCTGGGGGTCTCTATTATTGGAGTGCTAAGCTTGCTGGTCCAAGTTGGGCACCTTTTGCTTCTTGGATCACTGGCTGGTAATTATTATTTCTAGTTTTCCTGTTTAGTCTTTACATTTTTCATGCTCATTTCGTTTGCAAAGTTTGACTCGGCACGAAGTTTCAGGAAGAAAGAAAGATTTTTGAAACTTGTGGGTCTTAGCATGCCATGGATAGGCACTTTGGCGTGACCGGGTAAAGTTGCTGCCATGTGACTAGGAGGTCACATGTTCGAGCCGTGGAAACAGCATCTTGCAGAAATGCAGGGTCCGTATAGACCCTTGTGGTCTGGCCCTCCCCGGACCCCACTCATAGCGGGACTTTAATGCACCGGTCTTAACATGTCATAATATTTGTGTGGCTATTAAAGCTTCTCGTTTCCACGTTGTGTCATTCTCACCAGTAGTATTAATACTATTAATCTTTGTTATTACACGTAGTGTCTTTGTTTTTTTCCCTTGTTATTGTTGGTTGCTTCCTGTTCACTTATTCTTAAACCTAGGGTCTATCAGGAACTACCTCTCTACCTTCACAAGGTAAGGGTAAGTTCTGCGTACACACTACCCCATCAGACTTCACTTGTGGTATTACACTAGGTCTGCGTACACATTACCCTCCTCAGACCTCACTTGTGGGATTACACTAAGTTTGTTGTTATATTAAAGGTTCTCGTTAAGGGTAAAATAAGAAGTTTAAAGTTAACATATTCCTAGATATAGAAATAGTGTCACCTGAATTGGATGGATATAGGTACCATTTTTGGCCTTTATATGGTCCTATGATTATACAGCTTTCAGTTCTTGTACTTTCTCAATTCTAGTAGGATTCAGCTTGTTGTTATCTTGTACGTTATCAATTTTAAACTGTCTGGTTTATAAGATAAAAGAGTATATTTGACGTGTATGGTTTATAAGTTAAATACAATGTGGGGGAGAGCAAGTTGCAAATTTCTTAGTACATTAGATTGTGAAGGTTTTCACTTGTTTGTCTGCTTACTGTTTAGAAGGGCATAGTTTCACTGCCCTTACAAGTACTCTTAGTGTTAATCAAGGATGTGCCCATTATCCACCGAGTTTTGAACTCATTGGCACTTGGAATTTCCAGGTTATCAAAGAAAAAAAAGTCAAGCATAGTACTGGCATTCCAACCTTAGTTGTGATAGGCTAGCACAAACAAGCTTTTTGTGTTGATTGAAGCTTGGGCTTTTTGCTTTAGCTTGATTTGATTTGATTTGATTAATCTTACAAGTATGTGGACTTGTATTTAACTCCACGACTGCTCTCAAGTGCAGATAAAGGAGGAGAGTTGTAGTAGGTTGATGGTCAATGTTAAACAACAACAACTACCTAGTAAAATCCCACAAAGTGGGGTCTGGGATGAAATGGTCAATGTTAAAGTAGTCAAATTATGAGACATCTCATAGTAATGAATCTTCTATGTATTGGGATGAAATGGGTTCAAATGGAGCCGAATACATATAGAGGATTCATGTTGTTGACTCCAACTAGTTTGCTTTTGAGGCATATTTGATTGTTTGGTTGCTGATCTGATTAACAGACTTTGCATTTTGGAAACAATAAATCTATCCATAGTTATGCTTGATTTCAGCAAAGCGCTGTTCTTCTGCAATCCATTATGTGAGAAATGCACAATCCAAATATAGTTTTGGCTTTAGACGACGAGAGTTAACGTTTCTGAAAATTGCAACTGTGCTCTAGAACCTACATTGTCAATAAGTTCCTTAACTGTATGTGCAAGTTTCAGCTCAAGGCCGCTAGCCACTAAATTCCTTAGGAGGAACAGATTCATTGAAGAAAGTGAAAGTAATACAGGAGTAAACACAGAAATAAAATATGAAAATATTGAACTCTCCTGGATGTTGACCTCTGTTTTAATTCTTGACTAGGTACCTTTTATCATCTATTAACTTTCAATATTTAACTTAATGGACTATGAGATCATTCACATTAAGCTATACTATGATTCTCTAAATCGTCAGCATATATAGTACACTCTTCTGTTAGCTCATACCTGTGTTGTGCTACATTCAGTAGTCATAAGTTATTTTTTTGATAAAAATGACGGCTTCTATGTTCATATTGCCCCCTTCTCAGTAAAATTCCTTTCATTTTCATGTTGCAGGTTCAACATTGTTGGTCAGGTATCATGAAGGAATTACTCATATTACCGTTCACAGTTCTTAGTGTGTAACTAGATTTAGCTGCTTCACCGTATAAAATAAAACCACTCTAATGAACAACGAAAAATCTGATTGCAGTGGGCTGTCACAGCAAGTGTAGATTTTTCACTGGCACAGTTGGTTCAGGTGATAATTCTCCTTAGCACTGGTGGATTAAATGGAGGTGGATACCAAGCCTCTAAATATGTTGTTATCGCCCTCCACGGTGGAATTCTGCTTTTACATGCTATATTAAACAGTCTTCCTATCTCATGGTTGTCCTTCTTTGGACAACTAGCCGCTGCATGGAATGTTTTAGGTACATTGAAGTAGACCTTCGTTTCTCTATTCGACCTCATAATTATGGAATTGTGCGTTCTCTCAGCTCCGAGTTAATGATTATTACAGGCGTCTTTCTTCTTATGATTTTGATCCCAATGGTTGCAACTGAAAGAGCCAGCGCTAAATTTGTGTTTACTAATTTCAATACTGACAATGGAGATGGAATTAACAATAACCTCTACATCTTCGTCCTCGGACTTCTTATGAGCCAGTATACGCTGACAGGTTATGACGCTTCTGCCCATATGGTGAGTGCTGCTTACTTTTCCTTCTTAGGAACTATTTGTTCGAAGTGATTGCGAGTGGATTTTAAATTTTGTTCTTCTCTATTGACTTTTTTTTGCAGACAGAAGAAACGAAAAATGCAGATAAGAATGGGCCAAAAGGAATTGTAAGTGCTATTGGCATATCAGTTCTTGCTGGCTGGGCTTACATACTGGGTATAACCTTTGCAGTTACAGATATTCCGCATCTATTGAATAAAAACAATGATTCTGGTGGTTATGCTATTGCTCAAATCTTTTATGATGCATTTAAGAGTAGATACGGCAGTGGCGTTGGTGGAATCGTTTGCTTAAGTGTAATTGCTGTTGCCGTATTCTTTTGTGGTATGAGCTCACTCACTAGCAACTCTAGGTAAATATGCTTGATCAGAGATTCTCCTTGTTCAGCTCAGAGCCTCAGATTCTTTGGAAGAGCACCACTGATGACAATATGTTCTGCAGGATGGCATATGCATTCTCCAGAGATGGAGCGATGCCATATTCGTCGTTCTGGCATAAAGTAAACAAGCAAGAGGTTCCGCTCAATGCAGTTTGGATGTCGGCCTTTATAGCATTTTGCATGGCATTGACGGTACAAAATTTTCATATTCTTTTGCATCTTGAAAGACCACACAGAACCCTTCAAATAGATAACCGAGTTAAACAAGGGCAAACAATTCATATAAGAATAACACTACTGATTACTTAATATGCTTTACATACATAGGCAGCTCGATGTATAAAGCATCCTGCATTCACGCAAGGTCCGGGAAAGGCCGCACCCCAAGATGTGTGATGTAGACAGCCTATCCTAATGCAAGCATTAGTGGTTGTTTCCATGGCTCGAACCCATGACCTATAGGTCACACGGAGACAACTTTATCGTTGCTCCAAGGTTCCCCTTCAATGTGCATTCCTGATTCAATAGTTTGTTTGTTTCGCGCCCTTCCAGTTACTAGTAAATCTTTTTTTTTTTCCGGTCTGTTTGAATTATAGTCTCTTGGAAGCTTGGTAGCATTTCAAGCGATGACATCAATAGCAACAATCGGGCTCTATATTGCTTATGCCTTGCCAATCCTGTTTCGGGTGACTCTAGCTCGAAAGTCTTTCACTCCAGGTCCTTTTAACTTGGGAAGCTACGGGCTCGTTGTAGGTTGGATTGCAATATTTTGGGTTGCACTCATCTCTGTACTCTTCTCTTTGCCTGTTGCATACCCTATTACAGATCAAACACTCAACTATACTCCGGTCGCGGTTGGTGGCCTTCTCATTCTTGTTGTTTCTTCATGGATCTTCAGTGCTAGACATTGGTTTAAAGGTCCTATTACCAATATAGGAACCTCTAGTGAGGAAGCATAGAAACTATAATTCTTTGTAATTAGACAATGTTGAAGTGCGTATCATATTTTATACCAGAGGCGGATCCAAGATTTGAATTTTATGAATTCGAGTTCAGGGTTCTACCACAACTCATTTGATTTACTGGGGTTGGTATTAATTCATGCATGAAGCAGACATTTTTTCCACAGGCTTTGCACTTTTTTTCCTTGGGCTGAAATGTTTTGGGCTTACCAAATTTAGCTGGTCTCTTCTTTGGGGGATTTTACATAACTGTCACAGTTTAAAAGAAATATAACAAATTATTAGCATGAAATTCAATATTACAGATATGGCAGGAAAATATTTATATTTGTAGCACACATTTGGTTGGTAGGCAAAAAATAATTATTTTCGCCAGCCAAGTATACAAAAATATGCATAAATTATGTGTATTATATGTATATTATACATTAATAAGCAATTTTTTTTTCTAGTTATTATTTTTGGGAGCGGCTATATTGCGTAGTTTTTCCTTCTTTTTTGGTGCTCTGCTTCTTCGTTCTCGAGATGTTCCACTTCTGTTAATTCCATTATGCTCATTTATTTTGTATTTCCTTCTTCATTTTTTGGTCTTTCATTGCTGCACCCCACAAAAAATTTAAAAGAAATATTTTTGTTTTTTCAAAATATAAACAATGAAACTTTTAAGTTTTAAACTCGATGGGTTTACATTTGGAAAACGTGATGATTTGTAGTCAATTCGAATACTTTATGATTTGGAGTTGCCACCTAACAAAGACAAATAAATTTGGTAAAGTGTGTCCATTTGGCTAGCAAACTAAAAATTCTTGGTTTATTTTTTAAATTCCCTCCCTAATTAGGAGTATCTATAGTGTTTCTATATTTCCCTTCCAGCGTGACTCAAACTGGAACCATTTATCAACTGAGCAAGTCTCACTTGTCTAGAAGTCATTTGACTAGCAGAAAGTGTTAGATATCACTTAAGCTCCTTATTAAATACAATTACCTATTTATCTAAATTAAATTCATAAGTTATTTAGTTAAGGCATGTCAAAAAACCTACAATCAACAAAAGCAAAAAAAAAAAAAAAAATTAAAAAAAAAATGAGAAAAGGGTAAACAAATATTATAAAGCAACAATTTAAGTGAGTAAATTGTTACTTCCTGAATGAATGATAAATGAAGATAAGCAAATAAGTTGCTTCAACTAACTAAGGAAATGAAAAAAATATATACATGGTCTGAGCAAAATATATATCTTCATTAATACAAAACTAATAAAACAAGAATCTATATATGTCCTAACAGTACTTAAAAGATTTTGATGATATATATGCACTTAATGAAACTTTGCAATATTAAAATCTCAGTTGAATGGAGTAATATTTTAAATTTATTAAATAATTCAAAAACAAGTTATCTTTCAATGACAGATATAACACCTAATACAGATAAAATTAGCAATACTGTTTGTAAACTAGAAAGTTTTTAAAAAAATATACAAAATGAAATGAAAAAATATATTAAATCTTGAATACTTTTGAATATTTGTGGTAAAATTCCTGGCTTCGTCAGTCAATCCCATATTAATAGAAGTGACTTTTTGGTTAGGACTTAAGTACCTCATCTACATATTAAACTAGAGAAATGTAAGTAATAGGAATGTACATGGACCAGGTTGGTTCGATTTTTATCAAAACCAAACTAACCAACTATATTGGTTTGGTTTTATCGGGTTTTTCGAGTTTTTTTTGTTACATAAATATTATTTCAATCTTAATTTATTAAATTTTTTGTAAGCAATTATATGTTTAGTAAAAATTGAAAGAATTGACAAACATATAATCTATTCATATAATTTATTAAAATATTCTTATGGGAGAATTTTCTTAGGTATATATGATAGTTTTTTTTTGTTGATGAATACTTTCAAGGTTAATCGAATTTAATATTTGAATATAAAAATCAATATGATACCTAAATAATGATATTTTCCTTATTAATTTTAAATTATCAAAATACTACTTCAAATTCAAACAAGATACAAGAATTTAATAGAACTTGACATATGGGAAGAACAAAGAGCTTGATACATTTCAGTAACACTTGATAAGAAAGTGATCAAACAAATCATTATTTAAAGTTAATAAAAATAGAGCACTTCATATCTTATTAAATATTACATCATATAAGAAAATCCCAAAATATTTGTAGATATTTTTTTAAGGAAACTTCTATATAAAATCTTAAAAGTATACATAAGAACTATATATTTATATGTTGGTTTGGTTCGGGTTTCTTTTACTCAATATCAAATCAAATCTAATCGGGTTTCTTAATCGGTTTGGTATGACTTTTCGGAATGATGCGATTTTCCGGTTCGATTTAACTTTTCGGATTGGTGCATTTTTTCGATTCGATTTATAAACCCCTAATAAGAACACTAAATTTCCTCTACCGCCGGCTGTCTCATCTAACGATAGTTTATTTGGTTGCTGTCTCATTTAAATGATTCATTCGATAATAATAGTTTACCAAACATCATAAAGCAAAAAATACTATTCCTATTTTAATATGTAGAATGTGACAATTTTCATAAGAGGCCTAAAGTCAACTACTTTCCCTTTTAGCATATAATAATAAAAAATGATGTATTATTAACACTATTGTTAATATAGGAGTTATTTATTATTGAATGATTGATTTGATGTATTAAAAATTACAATTACATAGTGTATATTTGTTAGAACAAATTTTTATTCTTTCAAGATAAAGTAGCAGTTGCAACTACATGAAGGATTATCTCTTAGAGTTAGGGAGCAAGTGGAATAAACAAGTTCAATACGTTGGATAAGAAGTGTAGTATACGAAGCGATCACTAGAGCGAAGGAGTGTAATAGGCATAAAGGACTACTAGAGCTTCTTTCGAAATTATCGAACATGATGACTTATCGGCTTGAGGCTTCTTTTCTTTTCAAGCTGAGTATCACTTATCGCTTTCCATGCTGCTCCCCCTGCTAGTGTGTTGGCGTCGACGAAAGGTTTAAAGCCCTTTTCCTCTAGCATCGAAAATTTTATAATTTAATAGTTGCAATCAATCTATTGATAATCCTCCAATTGTTATTCCTCAGCCGATCATGCATAAAATAACATAATTTTTCGCATAACTTATATTGGTATTAGTTATGAGAAAAAGAAAGAAAGTAAAATCAAATATTCTGTAAAATAATACTAAGCTTTACGTGAAAAGGAAAAGTAATATCAAACATTGTATCAACGAAGTTAAATTGTAGTAAGTGGTGATTATTTCCTCTAGTACTCCCCACCAAACATCACCTTATAGTATAATTTTTGAGAAGATACTGAATTTTTGCATTGAAAATAAGATTCTTTAGAATAAACATTCATTCGATTTATTCCATAAAATGGTATACATGAAACAATAAAATATAATATACAGGTAGAAAATGATCTTTAGTGAATGTATAGGTCAAAAGCTGCCCCTAACATATTTAAGACGAGATAACGTTAAAGGAAGAGTCTTCAAGCCGTCATCAGTTGAGATCAACCAAGAAGTAACGAGATTCGAGGTTGAAATATTAGCAAGGGCTGAGGTCGAGCACTATTGGCAAAGCTGTAATAACTAATTCCGGAAATAAGATAATTAAGGGAATATCCTAGAGAATATTCTCTACCATGTGTACTATTATATACAGGACGAGGGGCCAATAATGTAGGGCATGTGATATTCATTTGTAAGAACACACTTTGGCAAAAGATACTCTCTCTCTCTCTCTCTCATTATAATAGCAATAACACCTTTTTCACTAAGATTCTTGTCCATGTTATTCCATATTTTCCACCAGATCTTAGGATAGTTCTAACATCCTGTCATTCATCATTGTCAGGAGGAATAACACCTATTTTCTCCTTTATTAGGTGAATCACTCCTTTTATTTACTTAAATGCCATTTATTATTGTTTGTTGCTATTTAATGCTCTATCATTACTCATGTTGCTTGGAATAATTGTTACATACCATCATTATATTCCTACCAGATCTGTCCAACATTAGTTACGCTTTCAAAACTCACATCTAGGAATATTATTGTTAACGCGATTTAACCCCTTAATACATTAATTTAATTATTAGAGCCAAGAATTATACGTTTTGGTCAAACAATTTGGCGCCGTCTGTGGGGATTTCCTAGTTAAATTTTTAGTTTCTTCTAGAATTATCACTAACACGGATCACTAACATAAAAAAAAGCAAGAACAAGATCTCCTTTCTTTGTGTGCACAAATCTCGATATGGTAGGTAATAGGAAAGAAAGGGCGAGAATAATCAATGACCTCCCAACCAACTTCATGAGCGCCGTCAACGAAAGCCGCAAAACAGTAGACGAAGGCGCAACACCCAATGTCTCCCCTAGGCTAGATACCCCCTCATTGAAGCATCACAAAATCTCTTGGTAAGGGAACCTCCATGTCTGTGGGGGAAGAGACGTCCCCAACCGTAAAAAAGCTCCTCGAAGCATGGCTAACCGACACGTTAATTAGCGTCCTCAACAAGCCCGACTAGGATGCAGTTACAGAAAATGCAAGGATTTGCACTGTGCAACCGGCGGACGAATAATGCAACCAACTCCCTCCATATCCAATGACAGATATTACTCATAACGCCAATGATAATTTAGGTGACAACGCCCTTGCAGCCATTTTGAAAAGGGTGAAAGAAATGGAGAACGAGAATAAGGTACTCCGAGATCAAATAAAAGAACACCAGAAAAGGGTCGGCAAAATACCGGATGCCCTGAAGTTGTTACCGAAGAGAGACGCCGACCGGTTCATCGAACACCCGTACAGTAATGACACAGCCCCACATGCCATACAAAAAACCTTTAAAATGCTGCCCTATCTCAACATATATGACGACACGACTGACCCTGAAGATCATGTGACTCACTACGTCATTGTTGAAAAAATTCGGAGCGTTAACATGGTATTCACAACTACCTGCGCGCTCTATTGAAACTTTTGAAGAGATGGTCGACAAGTTCATAACGGCCCATGCTGGGGCCAAGAAGGCCGAGGCAAGAGTGAATGACATATTTGCTATTAAATAGTCTCTGGGAGAGGGATTGAGGGACTTCCTCGCTCGGTTCAACTGAGTAAGGATGACCCTACCAAACGTGTTAGAAGGAATGGCGGTTAAAACCTTTTAGAACTGACACGAGCAGATGAGTACGACTCAAATGGACCAACTTATCGACTGACCTCGGTACATGCCTAATCCAGAAAATATTGAAGAAGTGAAACCAGAAGGGACCTCGCATGTCACGACCCGAAATTTCCACCGTCGGGACCGTGATTGCACCTAACATTTCACTTGCTAGGCAAGCCAATATTAGAACATATTATCCATTTTTAACAGTTGAATTAAATAATGAGAAATACTGAAATAACTAAAATATGAATGCGGAAGCTAAAACTGTCAAACATCTACTACAAAATCCCCGAACCTAGTGTCACAAATGCACGAACTACTAGAATAGTAATACAAGAGTTTGAAATAAATACAAATCTGTCTGAATAAAAATACACAGCTAAATAGAAAAGGGAAGGGGACTCCAAGGGTTGCGGGCGCTGAGTAGCTGTACCTCAAATCTCCGCTACTGTACGATCCGAGCTCTCTAGTAGCCGTCACTGGGATCGACTCCAAAATATGCACATATGTGCATCGTATAATATCAGTACAATCGACCCCGTATATTGGTAAATGTCGAGCCTAATCTCGACGAAGTAGTGACGAGGCTAAGGCGGGTTGATCACGCACAACTATGCCTTATAAAAAGGGCAATGCGGTCGTTGCAAATATAATCCGATTTACAAGTCCGGAGTCGAATCCCACAGAGAATTAAGCTATCAATTACCTTTATTAGAATCACTAAATTCTTTATAATCAACTTCCCCAAACGTTGTAAACAATGGTTGATGATATTTCTACTAACTAAGATTCAAAATAAATAAATAAACAGCTGTAAACTAAATATGCTTGGGTTGTAAACAATAATGAGAAGGTTCTAAGGTAGTGATTTCCCCTATTGATGGAATCCCTTCCGGTTATGTTTCATATAGATTCACCAAAATATCTCTATCAATCATGATCACTCTTTTTACCGTAAATCTCTCCCGAGTAATTGTGATAATTTACTAGACGCACTCTCCCGAAATACGCTAGTTGACTTTGTTTATTACAACTCACTTTAGATTACACCCAAGGCTTCGTTATCCCTAATCCCGCCATTAAACCCGCAGTTATAGATCCCTCTTATACTTTGGGAGTGTTGTTATTCAAAAATTACCTAAATATGCACTCTCTCCTGAGTTATGCACATTAAATAGGCACAACTAATTGAGGATCCTATCAATTAACTACAATAAACACGTAATTGAACAAATAGAGATTAACCGACAAACTATATGAACATAATCAAGAAGTTCATCCTTCAATAGGTTCCATCAAAACTTTAGACTAAAGTATTTAGCTACTCATAACAACGTAAAGATAAACTACGAAAATATTCATCATGGAAAATTGCAAGAAAACGAAGAAATAAAGAACTACGATGTTTTTGGGTGATCTCTCACACTTGTGTTTCTTGCCAAAGTACTCTCCAAAACAAATCTGCCATAATATGGCCGAATTCCCACTTTTTATAAGGGTTTTACACCAAGTTTTCCCGACTTGACACTTTAGTCCCTGGCTTTTCTACGTTCTGCCGCGGTCCCACCGCGGTTACGCCAAGACCACGGCCAAAGAGGTCCTCTGAATCTGTAGCTCTGCTCTGCCGCGGTCCTATCGCGGTTACAGTCTGACCGCGGCAGGCCAAGTTCAGCTCTGCTTTTGTCTTTTCACTTGGTGCATTTCGTGGGCATTGTTTGATTGGCCTCATTTTCTCCGTAATTGATCCCAAACTTGCTCCATCTACTTCTTTCGTTGGATATAGCCTGCAAAGCGCAAAGCATGAAAAGCACTATCAGAGCATTTGGTTATCACTTTTTACCACAAAGCTATACAAAAATGTGGTTCTTTAGGGTCCAATTATAGTTTAATTCACCTATTATCAATACCCCACACTTAAATCTTTGCTCGTCCTCGAGCAAGTTGAACCACACTTCAAGGCCTATTCGTTCGATGCATTAACCTTTTTATGTCACACCTACTATTATGACAGAACAACCCAAGCAGTGCAACAACCACACCTCAGATGAAGATTCTAATGCCATGCCACACTCATGCTTACTCTATGTACTCTAACAGAAATGAAGACTTGCTTTTTCTTCTTGAGTTAAATGCCCTCACATCACATTTTTTAGAGAAGTTCCACACACATGAAATCAAACAACAAGGAACTGTAGAATAAACGAATTCACTCACTCTCAGCAAAGAACATTCATATGCCACACAGATACACCATAAGCTTGCCCTTAGTGTAATACTCTACTAATCGAATTGTTCAATCTAAGATCAATAGGGCTACATTTGGTTGTAATATAATCTACGGGACGGGTAAGATGCATTTAGATATAAGAGTGACTACACCTCCCTAAGCACTTTAATACATACATTTTCTCAATTAAACCTCATCTTTATGTCACCCCAAAATTCCACCTTCACATCAATATAACTACCCCATTCTTTTTTAAGCACACTTGCATCAAGAGCCACCACTTATCTAGGAGTTTTTATGTTTATATTTTTTTTTCCAATTCAAGTGGCTCTTTCTTTTTCAAAACAGTGCACCTTTCTCCTTATTCAACTAGTTCCACTCGAAAGCCAAACCGACCACCCCACACTTTAACTTTTACAAGGTTCATAACAATTCAAGTGCTCATGAGAGGTGAAAAGGTTCAAATAGATGGTTAATTCAAACAAATGGGTAAGGTTTGTAATGTGGTTGCCAAAGAAAAAGGATTATAGGCTTAAAGGGGTTAACTATGGTAATATGTACAAGTGGATTCATGATTATATAGGCTACACAAAGAAATGCCTAAATCATCTCTAAGACCAAACAATTACTATTTCGCTTTGCACACACACGAGGCAAGTTCTAGGTATCTCATGCAAGCACAAAATACGTGTATAACCTCACACACACTTGGCATGTAACTCATTCCGAATTCGTTTGTCAACACATTCACGTGAGCATTCAAGTAAGACAAGGTGTGCAAATTAAGGCATAATATTAAGAGTCTACATGTGAGCCAAGACGTCGCACCATCAAGTTCGTTTTAAGTATTTACAGGTATGTACACCACGGGATGCATTCTTGCCCAACCTTTCTTATCCCAAAAGAGTCCTAAGGGTCCTAAAATCTATTAAAGAAAAATCTACCTAACCCGATTCAAGAAAAACCCTTGGAAAAGAATCGCGGTCAAAAGAAAAACCAAGGGGGAATTACTACACTACCTAAAAAGAAAATAAAAAAATCTTTTTGGCTTTTTGATTAGACTACTTCCCTCAAGAATACTGTCTAGGTGGTCCATCATCAAGAAGAGTCTCTTAACTTTTTTAGTTTTTTTATCCGACCTTAACCCTCAAGAAACCCGTCGACAAGTGTCCGTCGTTGGGCCAAGTCGGTGATATCTAAGTTACATATACAACAACACATATATACACAAATCGTATATACACATACCCAAGTCTCCCACCCCACACACAAAGAGTATGGCATGTCCTCATGTCATAAAACAATTAAAGAGCAGAAGGGTAAGAGAACTTCCCTGGTCATCAGTCGGAGTTAGAGACGGTGTTGGGATCCACGTGACAGACCCTCCCTAAAGCACGGAACCAAGCCATCACCTGACTCTCTGACCTGGCCTGCCGTCTAGACATGACATCCAAACGAACATGCAGGCTATCTACCGAGGAGCGAAGTTCTACCACGTCTTCCTCCACAGAAGGAAACAAGGGTCGGCTGGAGTATGATCTTGAGAACTCCACCCCAGTTCGGGGTTGCCGTGAGGATCCAGCTGTATCATAAGACCTCCTGGGTGGTTCCATGGGTTCTGGGGCGTCATCATCGTCGTCCAGGTCAATGTGCATAGGTGCATCTCTGCCCACTTTGATCTTTGATGCTCTGAAAGCTATTTTTGGGGGTAAAGTGCCATCCGTAGGACTGACTGGGACATCAACCAGCAAACATAACCTCGTCACAAGTGAGGGGAAGTAAAACCCCTTAGTCATCAGAGGCGACCGGAGGATCATTTCATCTCCAATGATTTTAGCAACATCAATGTCCTTCCTGGTCACGAAGCACCAAACCAATAGAGCCCGTAAGCTGTTCACATATGTTGTGTTGCCCATGGGAAATAACCTGCTGCAAATCATGGTGAACCAGCACTTAGCTTCCCATGTGAATGACTTGGAATGTAGGGTCATGTTTTTCTGTATCCAAACTGGCCATCCCTCTGAGCATATGGACTCAATCAAAGTGTCCCAATTGACCCCTGGATAATTGTGGTAATAATCATTGTCACCAGTGAACGGAGGTAGCTGCAGGACCTGGCAAATTTTCTGTACTGAGGCATCTACTACTTTGCCCCGCAGCACCACAGAACGACACATATGTTCCGGGCAGTTCGCATAGAACTTCCGGATTATCATTGGGTTTGCCGTTTCAGGTTCATCGAATAAGTATTCCATCCCCCTCCAACAAATTTCCTCGTACATGTTCGATTTTTCGACACGGAGGGCGGCCCTGTCAATACCAATCTTTGGGACAAAGCTTTTTGTGGCTTTCGTATGAAACCTGTCCTGGGCCTCCTCGGACGTGAACCGGGTGGCATCATAAGTTGGCACGTCGGAAGTTCTTTCCGAATTCCTTCGCTTCTTTCGGGCCATAGTACCTGCAATCAGTTCATCATAACAATCAGGGTCAGCCAAACATGTGCCAGTCGGATGGATACTCATACTTCGCCACCCGCTGGCACCAAACAATTACCCAAAGTGGACAACATCCACTATTGTCCCCACACCACTTATCAATGATACAATTACGCCCTATAAGAACATACCGCAAGCTTCGACCAATAAATACAGTTAAATGCTACCACTACCCACCCCACACAAAAATTATCAACTAGAAATACACCCTACACCTACACCAATCAACCCCAAACACCAATTACAACACCAAACTTGGAGTCTAAAAAACCCCATTGCAGCCAAAATCAAGAATTATATATAATAATAACTACATAATGCAAAATACATACAACACAAGGAAAAGTAGAAAAACTTACTTGACGATTACCGCGAAGTCTTGAGAAAGAAAAAGAATTTTTTTTGGGGGTTGTGGGGGTGGGGCGTTTTTGGGGAGGGGGTTGGTGGATGGGTAGGGTTTGGATGGAGAAGGGGTTAAGAAGAAGGAGTAGTGAGGGTTTTGGGTTATGGGAGGAAGAAGAGAGAAGAGAGGGTGGGTTTTGGGAGAAGAAGAAGAAGGAGAATAGAGAAGAAAAGGGTTTGGGAAGAAGAAGAAGAAGAAATTTGGAGAAGAAGATGAGAGAAGATAGAGAAGAGATGAGAGAGTATGAGAGAAAAAAGGGGGGTGTCGGTTGTTAACGGTTGGGGTTGTGGGTAGGTTAGGGTAATTAAAAGGGGGAGGGGGGAAGAAAATAAAAAAAAAATTCTGCTGCAAGTCGTACCTGGGCTTGGCCCGAACTACTGTGGTCATACCGCGGTTACGACGCGACCGTGGTTGACCAACTTCAGAGAGGGTCCTTGACCGCGGTGAACCAACTTCAGAGAGGGTCCTTGACCGCGGTTACGCCGTGACCGCGGTGGACCTGTTCCTGGATGCCAATTTCGAAGTTCTTTTCATTGTTTTGCCCTTTAGGCACTATTTTTACCTCTTTTAATGCCTACCTTACCCATGTTATGCCCAGGCTCGTGATGCAAAGTCCTCTGCACTAACCTGCATATATACAACATGTTAGAAATTCTACTATCGTGGGTTGCTTCCCATGAAGCGCCTAATTTAACGTCGCGACACGATGCATCACGAGCGCAAGATTCGCTCTACCTCTTTTTTTTTTTAATTTTTTTAAATTTTTTTATATGATATTACAGACTAAACTTACAACACATTCGTGGGTTGCCTCCCACGCAGTACGTGATTTAACATCGCGACACGATGCACGTGAGCGCATTTAAGGCTCGCTCGACCTCTGAGGTTCAGTCAGGTGGATCTCAGACCCTTCTTTTGGTTCGTTCATGCCCACATATAGTTTTAATCTCTGCCCATTGACTCTAAATGTACGCGAGTCTTTCTCAGCGGCGATCTCTACAACACCTGAAGGGAATACTTCAACCACTCGAAACGGTCCAGACCATCTTGACTTAAGCTTACCAGGGAACAACCGCAATCTTGAGTTATAGAGCAATACCATGTCCCCGGGTTTGAAATGTTACTCAACAATGTTCTGGTCGTGTAACCT
Source organism: Nicotiana glauca (assembly GCA_026770625.1). Taxonomy (NCBI): domain Eukaryota; kingdom Viridiplantae; phylum Streptophyta; class Magnoliopsida; order Solanales; family Solanaceae; genus Nicotiana; species Nicotiana glauca. The sequence continues at coordinate 124,882 of MU683778.1, forward strand.
CTTCATTCTTTCCTTGTACAATCTTGTGCTCTCAAAAGCAATATGTCTGAACTCGTCAAGCTCATGCAACTCAGTGATTCTAGTTATGCCTGCAACTTCAATATCTAAGTTCAACTGCTTCAATGCCCACCACGCTTTATGTTCAAGTTCCATTGGCAGGTAATAGGCCTTTCCAAACACCAACTTATATAGTGACATACCAATTGGTGTTTTAAACGCAGTCCTATAGGCCCAGAGTGCATCATCTAGCTTTCTCGCCCAATCAGTTCTTGTGGCGTTCACAGTCTTGGTTAACACACTCTTTATCTCTCTGTTAGATACTTCAACCTGCCCATTAGTTTGCGGGTGATACGGGTGATACGTGGTGTCCCAAATCGGGTGAATATGTTCTTTTTCAGAAATCCCACACTACTCTTGCATCATTAGTGGGTAACGCAGTAGCTTCTACCCATTTGGACACGTAGTCCATAGTAACAAGTATATATTTATTGCCAAAGGAGCTGATGAAGGGACCCATGAAGTCAATCCCCCAGACATCAAACACTTCCACTTTTTGAATCGGGTTCATGGGCATCTTGTGGCGACGGGAAATGTTCCCAGTCCATTGACATTCATTGCAGCCCTTTACCCATAGGTGCGTGTCTCTAAACACTGTTGGCCAAAAGAATCCGGCCTCAAGCACTTTCGCAGCTGTCCTGACCCCTCCAAAATGTCCTCCAGATGCTGGTGCGTGACAAGCCTGCAAAACAGAAGATTGTTCTATCTCGGGGACACACCTCCGGATCATATTGTCAACACATATTCTAAACAGATAAGGCTCGTCCCAATAATACATGCGACTATCATGGTAATTTTTTTTTCTTTGGACAGATGAAAGGTCGTAAGGAACTATACCACTGGCCAGGTAATTAGCAAAGTCTGCATACCATGGCGCTTCCTCAAGATTAGTAGCGAGCAACTGCTCGTCTGGAAAGGTTTCCAGGATCTCTTCGACCTCGATTGATTTTTTAGCTCCTTCAAGTCGTGATAAATGATCAGTGACTTGATTTTTTGTGCCCTTACAGTCACAAATTTCGAGGTTAAATTCTTGAAACAACAGCACCCAACGAATCAGGTGCGACTTAGACTCTTTCTTTTCAATTAAGTACCTGAGAGCTGCGTGGTCAGTATATACAATTACCTTGGAACCAATCAGATATGATCGGAACTTGTCGAAAGCAAACACCACGGCCAACATCTCCTTCTCAGTCACAGTGTAATTCAGCTGGGCTCCACTCAGCGTTCTACTAGCTTAGTGTACTGGATGCATCAGCTTGTCTTTCCGCTGTCCCAGCACTACCCCCACCGCGTAGTCACTAAAGTTACACATGAGTTCGAATGGTTGCTCCCATTCGGGGGAAACTATGATAGGTGCTGTGACTACCCTCTTTTTCAGCTCCTCAAATGCTACCCTACAATCATCAGAAAATAAGAAAGGGTGATCTTTTTCTAACAACTTACAAAGAGGGTTGGCGATCTTTGAGAAGTTTTTTATGAATCGCCGAGAGATTCTGATTGCTTTGACTGAAGTTGGAGGGGGGTAGATTTGCTATCACATCTACCTTAGCACGATCCACCTCAATTCCTTTGCTTGACACCTGGTGTCCCACGACTATGCCCTCTTGTACTATAAAATGGCACTTCTCCCAATTCAGAACCAGGTTAGTCTCGATACACCGCTTCAGCACACGAGTTAGATTTATCAGGAACTCATCAAATGAGTTCCCCACCACTGAGAATTCATCCATGAACACCTATATTATATCCTCTACCATGTCAGTGAATATAGACATCATGCACCGTTAGAATGTGGTGGGTGCGTTGCATAGGCCAAAGGGCATCCTTCGAAAGGCATAAATGCCATACGGGCAAGTGAAAAAGGTCTTCTCTCTGTCCTCCGGTGCAATGGAGATCTGATTGTACCCGGAGTACCCATCCACAAAATAGAAATGTGACCTCCCTGCCAATCTGTCTAACATCTGATCAATGAAGGGAAGTGGGAAGTGGTCTTTCCGGGTGGCTAGATTTAACTTTCGATAGTTTATGCAAATTCTCCAGCCCGTGACGGTCCTCGTAGAGATCAATTCATTCTTATCATTCTTAACTACCGTCATGCCACCCTTTTTAGGAACACATTGAACTGGGCTAACCCAGCTGCTGTCAGAGATTGGGAAAATGATTCCCGCATCTAACCACTTGATTACTTCTTTCTTCACCACTTACTTCATATTGGGGTTCAGCCTTCTTTGGTGTTCCCTGGAAGGTTTGTTTCCCTCTTCCAGTAGAATTTTGTGCATACAGCAGGCGTGGCTGATCCCCTTTATGTCTGCCATGGTCCACCCAATGGCAGTCTTGCATTCCTTAAGTACCTGCAATAGTTGTTGAGCCTGCACATCTAATAAACTAGATGAGATAATAACATGTAATGTGGAGTTAGGTACAAAAAATTCATACCTGAGATGGGCGGGCAACGGCTTTAATTCCAGCTTTGGTGGTTCTTCGATGGATGGCTTGGCTGGAGGAGTTTCTCGATTTTCCAAGTGCAAGGGCTCAAACTCTAGGGTTCTATCCCATAATCCTCTACCCTCTAACGCCAATACCCATTCCGCCAGATCCTCTCCATTTACCACATCCAAATTCATTAGACATGCAACAAGGGGGTCCTCAATAGTCAGCCTTTCATCATCGGTCTCTACAATTACATCCACGACATCAATAAGAGAGCAATTGGCGAATTCACTTGGTCGCCTCATAGATTTCTGCACATTGAATGTTATTTCTTCATCGTCCAGTCTCATCTTGAGCTCCCCAGTCTCACAATCAATTAGAGCTCTCCCCGTGGCCAGGAACGGTCTTCCCAAAATTATGGGAATCTCTTCATCCACCTTACAGTCTAGGATCACAAAATCTGCAGGGAACACAAATTTCCCTACCTGAATCAGTACATCGTCTAGGATTCCAGAGGGTCGTTTCACAGTCCTGTTAGCCAACTGCAACAACATAGAGGTGGGTCTAGCTCTTCCAATGCCCAACCTCTCATAAATTGCTAGGGGCATAAGATTGATGCTGGCCCCTAGATCACATAGTGCCTTAGAAAAAGCAAAATTACCAATAGTGCATGGAATTGTAAAGCTCCCTGGATCAGACAGCTTTTTCGCAATTGGTCTAGTCACCACTGCACTATAGGTCTGGGTAAGAGTAACTGTGGCCAAGTCTTGAAAATCAAACTTTTGCGACATCAAGTCCTTCATCATTTTTGCATACCCAGGCATCTCCTTTAAAGCTTCAATCAATGGTATATTTACCTGGATTTGCTTCAGCATGTCAAAGAACTTCTTGTATTGCTCCTCCTTTTTGTACTTACCCAACCTCTAGGGGAAGGGTGCATGGGGTCTCTTCTTCCCAATCAATTGGGACTGATCTTTCTCAGCTGGTACATCAACTACTGGCTCCTGGACAGTTTCAGCTTCCTTCACGGTCTCATTCTGCATGCTATTTTCTTCTTGAGCAGGCTGGACTGTCACCTCTGTCAGTTTCGTTGATTCATCCAGCTCGATGGGCACTGGTATGAGTGTCTCAGCTTGTCTAGCTTCTCAAGCCCTTTCTTGCTCTACATCCAGATCTCTTCCATTACATAGACTCACTGCCATCAACTGCTTCGGTCCTTGATCTTTTGGATTTGTATGAGTGTCTGCAAGTAGTGTCCCATGAGGACGATTGTTCAGAGACATCGAAATTTGGCCCACCTGTAGCTTAATATTTTTGATTGCTGCATCATGTGCATCGACTCTCTCATTAATTTTTGCGTTAGACCCAATAACCTGCTGCTGTCATTGCTTCAAGTCTAGCAAACCCGTCTTCCTACCTTCCACCATGCTGCTGCTGAGGTGGGTGATACCCCTGCTGCTGATTCTGATTATTGTATCCCTGTGGTCGTGGGTAAGGTGCCATATTGTTGGGGGGTCTCATACCTCCCATATTCCCGGTGTTGAACTGTGGCTGTGCTGGCCTGTACTGCTGATTTTGTTGACCCCAATTCTGACCACCCTGTCTCTTGCTGCCATAATTAGATACATAGTTCATGTCTTCAGGGCAGTGATGATGATCGTGTTCTGCATTCCACTGATTACCAACTGGCTGACTAATGCAAGATGCGCACAAGCCCCCATTAGTAGTGTCAACAATATGTACCTGCTGTTTCTGCCCTGACTCTTCCACCTTTTTTGTGAGTATGCTCATCTGTATCAACAAGGTAGCTATATTTTCAGCCATAGAATTGGATGGATCTAAAGGCACTGAGTGCGTATCAACAAGGTAGCTATATTTTCAGCCATAGAATTGGATGGATCTAAAGGCACTGAGTGCACCACTGGAGTGATAGGTGCACCTCTGGTTATCCATCCAGAATTCTGTGCCATCTTATCAAGCAGACTCTGACCCTCTCTTCATGTTTTGCTCAAGAATGCCCCACCAGCTGAAGCATCAATAATGTTCTTTACACTATCTGACAATCCCATGTAGAACTGCTACTCCAACATTAGATCTGGAACACCATGGTGTGGACATATGACCATCATCCCTTTAAAACGCTCTCATGTTTCATGCAAGGTCTTCATCAGTCTCTGTTTAAATCTCAAAATCTCATCAATTTGTTGAGCAGTTTTGTTGGGTGGATGGAACTTGTTGTGAAATTTCTTGACTAGTTCATCCTACGTTGCTATAGAATTTATGGGGAGTGAATTCAGCCAAGTCTGGGCAACTCCTGTCACTGAGAATGGAAACAATAACAGTTTGATTGCTTTCGGAGTAACATTTGGATTTTGCAGATAGACAAGAAATTCTTTAAGTGCTGCTGAGGATCTTCAACCTGTGACCCCAAAAATAGTCCCTTATTCCGCAACAAGTGCAGCATGTTATTCGTGATTTGGAATGACTCAGCCTATATCTGCGGGACTACTATCGCTGTGGATAGATTCTCAGCTGTGGATTGTGCCTAGTCATAGAGAGCAGCCTCTGGCACTGGAGCTATTGGTGCTGCTGGGTTTTCCTGGTTATCTCCCATGATTGTTTCGAATTGTACAGTTGTTGGTTTTGTCGATTGGCCTGATTCAAAGCCCTGAAAAATTTCTCTAGATCTGATAATGCATCTAATACTTTACCAGATCTCGATGAGTTTCTAGGCATTCACCTGCGCAACCAAGTCAACAAACATTAAAATTTCAATGTAAAAATTGGGTATAGAGAAAACTGACTACACTAAGAATTTTTTTACTTCTTTCAATTGTAATTGATAACACCGTTAACTCCCCGGCAACGGCGCCAAAATTTGATCACGCCCAACTATGCCTTATAAAAAGGGCAATGCGATTGTTGCAAATATAATCTGGTTTACAAGTCCGGAGTCGAATCCCACAGAGAATTAACCTATCAATTACCTTTGTTAAAATCACTAAATTCTTTATAATCAACTTCCCTAAACGTTGTAAACAATGGTTGATGATATTTCTACTAACTAAGATTGAAAATAAATAAATAAACAGCTGTAAACTAAATATGCTTGGGTTGTAAACAATAATAAGAAGGTTCTAAGGTAGTGATTTCCCCTATTGATGGAATCCCATGCGGTTATGTTTCATATATATTCACCAAAATATCTCTATCAATCATGAGCACTCTTTTTACCGTAAATCTTTCCCAAGTAATCGCGATAATTTACTAGACGCATTCTCTCGAGATACGCTAGCTGACTTTGTTTATTACAGCTCACTTTAGATTATACCCAAGGCTTCGTTATCCCTAATCCCGCCTTTAAACCCGCAGTTATAGATCCTTCTTATACTTTGGGAGTGGTGTTGTTCAACAATTACCTAAATATTTACTCTCTCCCGAGTTATGCACATTAAATAGGCACAGCTAATTGAGGATCATGTCAATTAACTACAATAAACATGTAATTGAACAAATAGAGATTAACCAGCAAACTATATGAACATAATCAAGAAGTTCATCCTTCAATAGGTTACATCAAAACCTTAGACTAAAGTATTTAGCTACTCATAACAACGTAAAGATAAACTACGAAAATATTCATCATGGAAAATTGCAAGAAAAAGAAGAAATAAAGAACTATGATGTTTTTGGGTGATCTCTCACACTTGTGTTTCTTGCCAAAGTACTCTCCAAAACAAATCTGCCCTAATTGGCCAAATTCCTACTTTTTATAAGGGTTTTACACCAAGTTTTCCCAACTTGACACTTTAGTCCCTGGCTTTTCCGCGTTCTGCCGCGGTTACGCCAGGACCGCGGCCAAAGAGGTCCTCTGAATCTACAGCTCTGCTCTGCCGCGGTCCTATCGCGGTTACGGTTTGACCGCGGCAGGCCAAGTTCAGCACTGCTTTTGTCTTTTCACTTGGTGCATTTCGTGGGCATTGTTTGATTGGCCTCATTTTCTCCGTAATTGATCCCAAACTTGCTCCATCGACTTCTTTCGTTGGATATAGCCTGCAAAGCATGAAAATCACTCATCAGAGCATTTGGTTATCACTTTTTAACACAAAGCTATACAAAAATATGGTTATTTAGGGTCCAATTATAGTCTAATTCACCTATTATCATGGGTCACTCACACTGCAACCTGTACATAGTATAGATAATAATGACCTAAAAATAGAAATACTGAACATGAAGAAGCAGTCAACAAAAAAATGATAACTACTGCCATAACACAACTCAAGAAATGGAAACACATAAGTTGTTGCAGCGTGCAACCCGATCCCACTACACAACACAAAATCCTCCCTTATTTTTCCGCAACAATATCAACAACAGTATATAATATGTACTATATGTTATGGCGTGCAACCCGATCCCACCGTATATCACTATTAGTATCATAATTCACCCTTATTTCACCATATCAACCCACACTTATTCCACCTGTTGTGGCGTACAACCTGATCCCACCCTATAGTACAAATTCACCTTTATTCCACTATATCAATCACTCTTATTACACCTGTCACGACATACATTCTGATCTCACCATATCAGCACCAAATGCTCAATATACACAGTCACATCAACGGTTCAAATCACGAAACCTTTACGATCAATAAATGTCAAACTAAACCAAAAAGGAAACCTTGTACAATATAAGAATCTAAACAAGTAATACTACACAACGAGACCAATCCAGCAATTTACAATTAAAAGGTGCAAGCAAGTCAATTTAAGCAAATAGCAGGGATTCGTGAAACTAAGAAAAGAGCTAACATCATTAATAGGAGAAGATATTGATTAATAGGTAGCACTTAAGCATGAAAAGCATTTAGAGCATATAATAGTATAGACAGGAAAGGAAATACTTAAGAAAAAACGGTAAATTAGGGAAAATAGATAATTCGGCGGCGTATGAGTATCGCACCTCCTTTTTCTGCTACCACACCCCGTGGATGATATAATAAAGGGAGTTTTTCCAATTAAAGGACAATCGAAACGGGATTTATTATTAAGAGTTGGAGTCCCCACTTGAGAGATTTATGGTGTCCCAAGTCACCGATTTGAATCCCGAATCGAGGAAAACGTTAACTCCATATTACAATCTACGAATCAGAAATCCGGATAAGGAATTCTGTTAACCCGGGAGAAGGTGTTAGGCATTCCTGAGTTCCGTGGTTCTAGCACGGTCGCTTAACTGCTATATTCGGTTTAATTACCTGATTTTATAACGTGCTTTAACTTATGTGCAAATTTTAACCTTTAACTGCTTTTAATATTATCATTATTTTAAAGAGAATTGCAACGTCGTGAAAACACATCTCGAACCACGTCACATCAATGTACCCGTGGTTATTGACATATCTCGACTCCGTTGGGATTTGAATTTGGGTCACATAAATGTGCACCCGAATTTAAGAAAGTAAATTATTAAAAGCGCGCCTAAAGTGACTAGCGCATTATTATCTTTGGGGAAAGCCGTAAAATTCGTTAAACGGCCCATCCCGAAATTTGAGTATTTTAATACAACCATTTATCGAGGGCCCCGCAATTTATGTGTTTTGTTTGGCGATACTCGTCTCATTTTATTATTTAAAAGGCAAACCTAAGGCTACTACAATTTTCTACTTTGCGAGGACATGGAAAATTCAACTAATGACACACCTTGTGTTCTAAATTGGATTATTTTCTAATTTAAGATCAATGTATCATGAGGCCCAGAATTCAAAATAAAACTAAGACTCAAATATACTTTATCTCTAAAATCGCTTGATCCAATTAGCTCCAGTTAATCCTACAGTCAAGCTATTTTGTGATTAATTTAAGCCAAACCAATTCTTTCATAATATGTACAGCAACAGAATGTATTGAAAACCTCGAAAAGTAACATAAGGAACAACTTCAAATCATAACTCACCAACGAAACTACAAAGGAACATATTTGAGAATTACTAACACCTTTTAAAGGATTGTGCTCAAGATGAAGCTCATTTAGTAAAGTGAATATCTAATACTCTAGCAATCTAGTAAGAACCGGAGATTAAACAAACATGCAACATCAATTCTAACATGTAATAACACCGATGGTATAATCACAAGCAATTCAACAAAATAACATACAGTTCATAGGAAATCCATTCCATTTTCATTTAAATAGATAGAAATATTAAGGCAACAAGATAGAGAAATGGACCTCAGTAGCAAAATTTGAAATTCCAAAACCACGGGCAAGATCTCTATTGGAACATCTCGCCGGAAACCACGAACTGAACCGGAACCATTAAACAGAACCTCACTGGCGACCATATTAATTGACAAAATTCCCCATGAAATCTGGAAAGGACCAGTAGATGACAAGCTTGAACCAAAACTCGAATGGAAGACGATGAACTAAGACCAAAATGAAACTGCGAACAACTGAGTCATCGAAAGGCTGAGGAACGAATTGCTGGACAGCAACCTAAACAACCAGTTATGGTCGCGGGTGTGTGGGGGAAGACGAAGGGGTCATTTGGACGTGACAACAGGTGGTGGTCGACGAGTGGGGCGCTGGCCTGGTCGACGACTATGTGTGTCGTTGGTAGTTGCTGGTGGTTCGGTCGATGGGAAGGGGTCGTCTGGTTGCTGCCGCGACTGCTGGAGTAGATAACTGTGCGTGTGAGGAGGGAGAAACAACGACGAACCTGGGCGTGGAGGAGATGGTCGTTTGGACAGGGACAACAGCGAAGTGGGTGGTCGTTATGGAGTTTCGCCGGATTTTATGGCATTTCCGGCGAGAATGGGAAATCTGGTCGGCGGCGGCTGGGTGGTCATCTGGTATGGGGTGATGACGGAGATGGCAGTGAGGTTGCTAGGGTTTTGGGGTTAGGAAGAAGAAGGATCCTAGGGTTTTTGGTTATCTCTCATGAAGAAGAAGAAGATGTATTGTATATCTCCCTTCAAATGTGTTCAAAAATATGTGTTAAGTGTCCTCTCTCTTCGTGTGTTATAAGTCTTCAGCTCTAAAATCTGAAGGGTCCCAGCTCTATTTGTTTTTTTTCCTTTTTCATGAAGAAGGTAACAGGCGTGGGGGACAGACATGTATATCTCCCAAAAATGCTCTGTCCGTGTTCTCTTGTCTCCCCATGCGGCTCAGTAGTATAGTAGTATATGTAGTCTAGTTTAGTAGGGTTTTTAGGTTAGTGGGCATTAGGCTTGGGTTGTTATGGGTTAGGTCCGAAAATTAAGCCCCAAGAATGGATCGTTTGAACCCAAATGTTATTTTTTCCCCGCAACCGAGAATAAAAACACGATCTTATTTAATTAATCACACGTAAGCAAAATAACTATCAAAATAAGACTAACAATTAAAACAAACACTATTTTTTTGGGAATTTTCAATATTAAAATAACTACAAAATATTAATGAAACTATTTTTTGGTAATTTTCATTTTTATATAAAAATAAAAAATAAGGTACTATTTTTTGTATTTTTTCAAGTTTAAAATGACTACAAAACATTAACAAAACTATTTTTTTTTTGTATTTTCGTAATTATATAAAGATAAAAAATAAGGTGCTATTTTTTGTATATATATATTTTTTCAAATTTATGAGAAATACATAAACTAAAATTTATATATCTTCTTTTTTTTGTAATTTTTTATTTTGTGACAAAATAAAGTAAAAGAGTCAAAATTAGCTGAAATAGCTATATTAGGCCTAAATTAAATATTTACACGCTAAAATATGAAAAATCTTGGGGAGGGTAAAAAATCACACGTCTACAGCTACCCCTCTTTGACTGGAAACACGAAGAGCTTTCAGACGAAGAACGACTCGACAGGTTTTTGACCCGACCTTTATTTGGAGAGACTAAAACTAAAGGAAAGGAAGAGAATGTGACCGAGCCCTGGTATCTGAGCTGCCTACATATCCTTGGCTATAAAGGAATCAGGCCACGTGTAGTTCGGAGGTGAGTGATACGATGGAGTATGCCGAGGTGAAGAGCCGATTGAGGTTCCGTTCCATCGAGGTTCCGGCCCGCGGTCCTGTTATTACATCAAAAATCAAAACATGATAAAGACTAACTAAGCCTATCAGCTACTAGTTACAAGATTCCTATCTATGAGTCTTCTGAAGCTTGATCTTGAGTATTGGTTGGTGCTTCATGTGGACTCTGAATTTGAACCTTTATACTTGTTAGTTGTAGGTGCTAGTTCATCCTTTTTTCGGCTTTCTGGATCAGGACCCGGCTTGCAGTTCTTGTGACCTTGACCATGCATTGAGCAACCCCATCTTTCATCAACTTCTGCGTTTTGGATTGACTTCTTGCCTTTATCTCCTGTTTTTTTTGTTTATTGTGACTAACTTCTATTGATCATCTCGGACTGTTAACTCACATTTTTTAGGCAAGCTTCTTTTGTTGCTAACCTGAATTGTGTTTTGAAGTGAATTCTCTTATTCTCCAGTAGGCGTCTGATTGTCGAACTTGGACTGCTTCTTCCCTTCTTGTAAGGTTCGAATTGTTTTTCCTTCGAAACCTGGACTACCTTCTTTCAGCCACTGTTGCCTTCCTTCTCATTTCTGAATTTGGATTTATGCTGGGGATTTTCTGGTGTAACCTTCTGCCTTCAGGCGGGTTACTGACTTCAAGACATGAAATGTATTCCTCTGTTCTACAGGCGGGCTCCTGACTTCAGACTTGAAATGTGTTCCTCTGTTCTACAGGCGGGCTCCTGACTTCAAACTTGAAATGTATTCCTCTATTTTACAAGCGGGCTCCTGAATTCAGACTTGAAATGTATTCCTCTATTCTACAGGTGGGCTCCTGACTTCAACAACTTAAAATGATAATGCCTCCATTCTACGGGCAGGCTCCCGACTACAACAACTTAAAAAGGTCACGCCTCCGTTCTACAGGCGGGCTCCCGACTACAACAACTTAAAAGGTAACGCCTCCGTTCTACGGGCGGGCTCCCGACTACAACAACTTAAAAGGTAACGCCTCCGTTCTACGGGCGGGCTCCCGACTACCACAACTTAAAAAGGTAACACCTCCGTTCTACAGGCGGGCTCCCGACTACAACAACTCAAAAAGGTAACACCTCCGTTCTACAGGCGGGCTCCCGACTACAACAACTCAAAAAGGTAACACCTCCGTTCTACAGGCGGGCTCCCGACTACAACAACTCAAAAAGGTAACACCTCCGTTCTACAGGCGGGCTCCCGACTACAACAACTCAAAAAGGTAACACCTCCGTTCTACAGGCGGGCTCCCGACTACAACAACTCAAAAAGGTAACACCTCCGTTCTACAGGCGGGCTCCCGACTACAACAACTCAAAAAGGTAACACCTCCGTTCTACAGGCGGGCTCCCGACTACAACAACTCAAAAAGGTAACACCTCCGTTCTACAGGCGGGCTCCCGACTACAACAACTCAAAAAGGTAACACCTCCGTTCTACAGGCGGGCTCCCGACTACAACAACTCAAAAAGGTAACACCTCCGTTCTACAGGCGGGCTCCCGACTACAACAACTCAAAAAGGTAACACCTCCGTTCTACAGGCGGGCTCCCGACTACAACAACTCAAAAAGGTAACACCTCCGTTCTACAGGCGGGCTCCCGACTACAACAACTCAAAAAGGTAACACCTCCGTTCTACAGGCGGGCTCCCGACTACAACAACTCAAAAAGGTAACACCTCCGTTCTACAGGCGGGCTCCCGACTACAACAACTCAAAAAGGTAACACCTCCGTTCTACAGGCGGGCTCCCGACTACAACAACTCAAAAAGGTAACACCTCCGTTCTACAGGCGGGCTCCCGACTACAACAACTCAAAAAGGTAACACCTCCGTTCTACAGGCGGGCTCCCGACTACAACAACTCAAAAAGGTAACACCTCCGTTCTACAGGCGGGCTCCCGACTACAACAACTTAAAAGGTAACGCCTCCGTTCTACGGGCGGGCTCCCGACTACAACAACTTAAAAAGGTAACGCCTCCATTCTATGGGCGGGCTCCCGACTACAACAACTTAAAAAGGTAACGCCTTCGTTATATGGGCGGGCTCCCTACTACAAAAACTTAAAAAGGTAATGCCTCCGTTCTACGGGCGGGCTCCCGACTACAATAACTTAAAAAAAGGTAACGCCGCCGTTCTACGGGCGGGCTCCCGACTACAACAACTAAAAAACGTAATGCCTCCGTTCTACGGGCGGGCTCCCGACTACAACAACTTAAAAAGGTAACGCCTTCGTTATATGGGCGGGCTCCTGACAATTACAACTTAAAAAGGTAACGCCTCCATTCTACGGGCGGGCTCCCGACTACAACAACTTAAAAAAGGTAACGCCTCCATTCTACGGGCGGGCTCCCGACTACAACAACTTTAAAAAGGTAACGCCTCTATTCTACGGGCAGGCTCCCGACTACAACAACTTAAAAAAGGTAACGCCTCCGTTCTACGGGCGGACTCCCGACATCAAGAACACTTCATCTGCATTCTATTACTGTTGTCCCCTTTTGCCTCTTAAACCATTTCCTTCTACTTGAATTACTTCCTTTCAGAACTGCTTCCCTCAAAACTCATGTTATCTTCCCTCTTAACTGCTGGGGATAACACTGCTGGAATTATTTACTTACCTGTTGGGGATAATACCACTGGGGGAATCTCCTTTCTTCCCCTCCTTTTCTACTTCCTTCAAAATTTTTATTTTCTCTCAACACTGCTGGGGATAAAAATGTTATCATCTGAGGATAACCCTGTTGAGGATAACACTGCTGGGGAATCCCTTTTCTTCTTTCCTTTTTCTTTCCTTTTTTTTTAACTATGTTATCTTTCTCTTTCAAAACTTCCTTCAAAAGTTGCGTTTCGTTCCTCTGAAAGCTGTTGGGGATAACACTACCGAGGAATTTTCATTCCTTCAAAACTGGTGTTTCATTCTTCTGAAAACTGTTGGGGATGACACTGGCCTTTTGCTTTTTCTGAACACAAGTTTCATCCTTTTGTTCTGTCCGCTGGGGATACAACTTCCTTCATTAAAACTTGTTGTTTTCCTTCTTTCAACACTGCTGTGGATAACACTGGTTCAAAGACCACTCCCCTTAAGACTGGTGTTATCTTTCTTCTTTCCCAAGTGGATACCTGATTTCCAGAAAATTTTCAAAATGAAAAGAAAATTTTCTGCCCCCAGTTTGATAATCTTCCTTGTGGCATGCCTTTCTGCCATCAATGCCTTTTCCTTTACCTGTTTCAAATCAAAGAAAGTTTGTTAGTTTAAAACATGGTGAGTGGTTGTGCCACTTCTGCTGGGGATGTTTTTTTTTTTCTTTTCTTTCTCCTTCCCTGCTCTGCGTTCCATTACACTACCAAAACTTGCTGGGGATGATATTATTTTCTAGGGATGATATTCCTGATGGTCTTAGAACGACTTGCCCTGCTTTGCGTCGTCTGGCCATCAAGAAACTTGGCCGATAACTTCCGCCCTTCTTGACGACTCCTTATTCACAAACCTCTATCGTTGTTTTCAACTTTTATCCTCTTATCTGACCCCGTATCTTTTCCATGACAGCTGGTTCCCCTGGAAGATTTTGCAATGTTTTGCTGATAAACCACTTTATTCGTTCATCCGTGTCACTGAAAATACCTTTTTCTATTGGGGATGTCCCTCTTCTTTTGTGGCATAGCTCGGGAACGAGCATTTCCCCGATCTCTGAATCCCATATGAATTTCCCAAATCATGCCCATCGCTCTACGCGTTGTTCTTTCTTGATTTGTCCACGGGTGTCACGACCCAAACCCGGTCGTGATGGCGCTCAACCATATAGTTAGGCAAGCCTGACCAATTATCACTCACGAACCCAACCTGATAACTCATTACCAACAATTTAAGGGAATTTAACAGTTTAAAAATAATAAGATGATGTTTATAATAAAAACAATACGGAACAGACCGAAATGTCCGACGAAACACTCCTAACAGAATCTGGGGTCACGAGTCTAGAGCCTCTAAACAACGGAGTAACAAATATTCGAAAATACATAAGTCTAGAATGCGGAAATAAAACTGAATTAAAAGGGAGAAGTCGGGTCCTGCGAACGTCAGGCAGTTACCTCAACAACTCTAATAAAACTCTAGAAGACAGCGACTGCTCAGCTAAGTTTCAGGGACACCTGAATCTGCACACATGGTGCAGGGAGTAAAGTGAGTACTTCCAACTCAATGGTAATAGACATATATAATGGCTGAAAGTAAGAAATCCCGAAATACCACAATGCAAAGCTGAAACTAACCACTTAGCACACTAAACGATGAAACAACAGTAACCAACGACGGATAAACAAATAGATATCAATGTTTGAATGCAATGCAATGCACATGACCGCTGTGGCGTACAGCCCGATCCATTGGGTACCCGTGCTCACTGTGGGGTTCAGACTCCGGAGGGGCTCCTACAGCCCAAGTGCAATGACATTGTAGCATTCGCTGTGGCATGCAACCCGGTCCACAATCAGTCCAGTTATACATGTATGCAAGCCACATAAGCACAATCAAGTTTACCATTTTCGGTTCCATTTTAAACAGGTATTATAGTTTAAGTGATTTAAAACCTTAGAAGATTGCTAATCATTTCTAGACATTACTTAACTCAGGACTGATATCATGGAAACATGCTCAATTTCATGGCAACAGTGATAATAATCCCTAAGGGATCCAAATAGTTGGCACGCAGCCCAAATATGTTCATAACAAACCAAGTAGGATATTTACCAGCCAATTTCTAGTCAGTGACACAATATAGACATCACTCATATGGACTAAGCCATAGTCCTATCCACAAACGACCCCGCACTCACCGTAGAGTACGTGTCTCGCCTCAATACAGCGTCACAGTGTGAGATACCGGGGTTTCAAACCCTCAGGTCATTATCTACATATATTACTCACCTCAAACCGGCCGTAGACTAGTCCGCAATGCCCTTTCCTCTTGAATAGACCTCCTCGCGCGTCGAATCTAGTCAAAACCACAACGAATAC
>MU683778.1:142822-153531 GCA_026770625.1 Nicotiana glauca
GTAATCATCCCAAGAACCTCCAAAGTCAATAACACAGGCACGCAACATGTCCTCCAATATCTGAATGGTACGCTCGGACTGTCCGTCCGTCTGAGAATGAACATGTGAACCCAAATCTCGCTGAAACGTCCTCCAGAACTGAGAGGTAAACTGAGTACCCCTATCTGATATAATAGAAACTGGGGCCCCATGCAAGCATACAATCTCCTGGATAAAAATCTCCGCTAACCGCTCCGAAGAATAGGTGGGACACACCGGAATGAAGTGCACGGACTTGGTCAGCCGATTCACAATCACCCAAACTGAATCAAACTTCCTCGCTGTCTGAGGGAGACCACTCACAAAGTCCATAGTAATCCTCTCCCATTTCCATTCGAGAATATCCATGCGCTGAAGCACACCACCGGGCCTCTCATGCTCATACTTGACCTGCTGACAGTTGAGGCACCGAGCTACATGACTCACAATATCCTTCTTCATTATTCTCCACTAGTAATGATGCCTCAAATCCTGATACATCTTCGCGGCACCTGGATGAATAGAATACCGCGAGCTATGGGCCTCCTCCAATATCAACTTCCGAAGCCCGTCCACATTGGNTAAATATCTAACCTCACCATCCGATTGGCTAAGGCCTGAACGTCAACTGCAAAGGGACTCTCCCCAACTGGAATGTACGCCAAACTACCCATACTGATTGCCTTTTGATTTAAAGCATCGGCCACCAGCCACTACATTGGCCTTCCCCGGATGATACAAAATGGTGATATCATAGTCCTTGAGTAACTCAAGCCATCTCCGTTGCCTCAAATTAAGATCCTTGTGCTTAAACAAGTGCTTAAGACTGCGATGGTCAGTGAACACCTCACAAGATATGCCATATAGATAGTGCCTCCAAATCTTCAAGGCATGAACTATAGCAGCCAACTTTAAGTCATGAACAGGGCAGTTCTTCTCACGGGGCTTTAACTGACGAGAAGCATAAGCAATAACTCTACCCTCCTGCATCAATACACAACCGATCCCAACTCTCAAAGCATCATAATACACCGTGTAAGAACCTGAAGCTGATGGCAATACTAGTACCGGAGCTATGGTCAAAGCTGACTTGAGCTTCTAGAAGATCTCCTCGCACTCATTCGACCACACAAATGGCGCATTCTTCTGCGTCAACTTCGACAAAGGCGAAGCAATAGATGAAAAACCCTAAACGAACCTGCGGTAATAACCTGCCAAACCGAGGAAACTCCGAATCTCAGTAGCTGAGGACGGCCTGGGCCAACTCTGCACCGCCTCGATCTTCTTTGGGTCAACCTGAATACCATCACTGGATACCATGTGTCCTAGAAAAGCCACGGAACTAAGCCAGAACTCACATTTGGAGAACTTTGCATAAAGCTTCTCCTCTATCAATCTCTGCAATACCACCTTCAAGTGTTGTGCGTGCTCCTCCTGGCTACGCGAGTACACTAGACTATCGTCAATAAACACGATCACAAATGAATCCAGATACGGCCGAAATACACTGTTCATCAAGTGCATGAACGCGTCTGGGGCATTAGTCAACCCAAATGACATAACCAGAAACTCATAGTGCCTATATCTCGTCCTGAAAGCCGTCTTCATAATGTTTGAATCCATAATCTTCAGCTGGTGATAGCCTGATCGGAGGTCAATCTTAGAGAATACCTTTGCTCCCTAAAGCTGATCAAACAAATCCTCAATACGGGGTAGTGGGTACTTGTTCTTCACTGTCACCTTGTTCAACTGTCTGTAATCAATGCACATTCTTATTATGCCATCCTTATTCTTTACAAATAAGACCGGTGCATCCCACAGTGACACACTCGGGCGAATGAACCCCTTTTATAGGAGTTCCTGAAGCTGCTCCTTCAAATCCTTTAGCTCTGCTGGTGCCATACGATAGGGAGGAATATAGATGGGATGGGTGCCCGGCACCAGATCAATACCCAAATAAATTTCCCTGTCTGGCGGCATGCCCGACAGGTCTGCTGGAAACACATCTGGAAACTCTCTCACAACGGGCACAGAATCAATACTATGAGTCTCAGCTTCAACATCTCTGACAAATGCTAAATATGATAGCCATCCTTTTCCAACCATCCGCTGTGCCTTTGAGAAGGAAATCACCCTGCTGGGAACATAATCGGTCGAACCTCGCCACTCAATCCTCAGAATACTCGGAATAGCCAATGTAATTGTCTTGGCATGACAGTCCAGAATAGCATGGTACGGAGATAGCCAATCCATACCCAGAATCACATCAAATCTACCATACCCAACAATAGCAAATCAACTCGGGTCTCCAGACCCCCAACAGTAACAAGAAAAGATCGATATACGTGATCCACAATAATAGTATCGCCCACCAGGGTAGATACATACACAGGCAAGGCAAGAAAACCACGGGTCGTACCCAAATGATGAGCAAAATATGAAGATACATAGGAGTAGGTAGATCTGGGATCAAATAAGACAGAAGCATCCCTATGGAAGACTGAGATAATACTTGTGATGACGACATCTGATGCAATGGCGTCCCTCCTATCTGGAAGAGCATAGAATTGAGCCTGACCACCGCCAGTTCGATCTTCACCCCTGGGGCAACCTCTGGCTACCTGGCCCCCACTCCTAGCTGACTGGGTGGGTGCTGAAGAAACGGGAGCAGAAGATGAGGGCTGATCCCTCTACTGGGACTGTCTACCACGGAGCTGAGGACACTGTCTCCTCATATGACCCAACTTACCACACTCGCAGCAACGACCTGGAGCTGGAGAAGGGGACTGAAGGGAACCCCTCGCTGCAGATGAACCCTGGGCTGAAGAAGCAGGAGTAGTACTCTGAGCTGGAAGGGCGCTAAGTGAAGACTGACCCCGTTGATAACCCTGGTGACCACGGCCTGAAGAAGCCCCACTGGACTTTGTGCGACCTGACTGAGGAGATCTGAAGGAACGACCTCTGCTGCGCTAGAACTAGCCCCTAGACGGAGCACCGCTGAAGCTACCTGAACCTCGAGGCCTCTTGGCCTCCCTCTCCTCACGCTCCCGACGACGGTCTGTCTCAATCTGATGAGCCATATNACCGTCCACGAACCTCCTAATCCTCTCCCGATCAGTAGGGATCATCCAAGTAGCATGCCGAGCTAGCTGCGTAAACCTCAACTCATACTGGGTCACAGTCATGTCCCCCTGAACCAACCACTCAAACTGACGACGCAGCTCCTCCCGGCGAGACTGCGGTACATACTTTTCCAGAAAGAGAGCGGAGAACTGCTGCCAAGTAAGGGGCGCTGCTCCAATAGGCCTACGCCTCTCAAACTCCTCCCACCAAGTAAATGCAGGCCCTGAGAACTGGAAAGTAGTAAAATCTACTCCACTCGACTCCAAGATCCCTGTAGTGCGAAGCATACGCTGACACTTCTCCAGAAATCCCTAGGCATCCTCGCCCTCTGTACCACTGAACGTCGGAGGCTGGAGCCTGCCGAACCTCTCCAGTCGACGCTGATCGTCATCTGGCATAGCCGGGACCATAAAATCTGGAGCTGGTGCGACTGACGCAACTGGGGCAACTGGTGCAACTGGGGCAACTGGTGCAACTGGGGCAACTCCCGGTGTCTACAATCCCTGGACACCCTGCTCGGGTGTGCGAGTAGCGGGGGTCTGCTGACCACCCCCGGTATGAGAAGTAGCTGCTGCAGTAGTGGTTGATAAGGCCTGAGCCAGGCCAGTGCAGATAGATAAGATCTGAGCCAAAGCCTCCTGAAGACCAGGAATCACAATGGGCACTGCCGGTGCCTGAATAGGTGCTGCTGGAGCATCTACAGCTAGAGGCTGGTCCTGAACCTGGGCAGCTGGTGGGTCTACAGGTGCTGCCCTCACTAGTCCGCCTCGACCACGATCGCGACCACGGCCCTAGCGGGTGCCAAAGGTGGTCGTCCGCCACGTCCGGCAGCACGAGTTCTCGCTATCTGCGAGAGAATAGAATACAGAAATTTAGTTCTCGGACCAACAAAGTTGCACGACAAGAATTTCAAGAAAGCAAAGTTTTTCCTAAAGGTTCTGTAGCCTCCCGAGGATAGATACAGACGTCTACGTACCGATCCGCGAGACTCTACTAACCGGCTCATGACTCGTGAGGCCTAGTAACCTAGGCTTTGATACCAACTTGTCACGACCCAAACCCGGTCGTGATGGCACCCAACCATATAGTTAGGCAAGCCTGACCAATTATCACTCACGAACCCAACTTGATAACTTATTACCGACAATTTAAGGGAATTTAACAATTTAAAAATAATAAGCCGATGTTTATAATAAAAACAATACGGAACAAATCGAAATGTCCGACAAAACACTCCCAACAGAATATGGGGTCACGAGTCTAGAGCCTCTAAACAATGGAGTAACAAATATTCAAAAATACATAAGTCTAGAATGCAGAAATAAAACTAAATTAAAAGGGAGAAGTCGGGTCCTGCGAACGTCAGGCAGCTACCTCGACAACTCTGATAAAACTCTGGAAGACAGCGACTGCTCAGCTAAGTCTCCGGGACACCTGAATCTGCACACATGGTGCAGGGAGTAAAATGAGTACTTCCAACTCAGTGGTAATAGACATCTATAATGACTGAAAGTAAGAAATCCCGAAATACCACAATGCAAAGCTGAAACTAACCACTTAGCACACTAAACGATGAAACAACAATAATCAACGACGGATAGACAAATAGATATCAATGCATGAATGCAATGCAATGCACATGACCGCTGCGGCGTACAACCCAATCCATTAGGTACCCGTGCTCACTGTGGGGGTTCAGACTCCGGAGGGGCTCCTGCAGCCCAAGCGCAATGACATAGTAGCATTCGCTGTGGCGTGCAGCCTGGTCCACAATCAGTCCAGTTATACATGCATGCAAGCCACACAGGCACAATCAAGTTTACCATTTTCGGTTCCATTTTTAATAGGTATTATAGTTTAAGTGATTTAAAACCTTAGAAGATTGCTAATCATTTCTAGACATTACTTAAATCAGGACTGATATCATGGAAACATGCTCAATTCCATGGCAACAGTGATAATAATACCTAAGGGATCCAAATAGTTGGCACACAGCCCAAATATGTTCATAACAAACCAAGTAGGATATTTACCAGCCAATTTCTAGTCAATGACACAGTATAGACATCACTCAGATGGACTAAGCCATAGTCCTGTCCACAAACGACCCCGCACTCACCGTAGAGTACGTGTCTCGCCTCAATACATCGTCACAGTGTGAGATACCGGGGTTTCAAACCCTCAGGTCATCATCTACATCTATTACTCACCTTTAACCGGCCGTAGACTAGTCCGCAATACCCTTTACTCTTGAATCGACCTCCTCGCATGTTGAATTTAGTCAAAACCACAACGAATACATTACTATATGCTAAAGAAACATAACCCAATCGAAATTACTCAAAAAATAGTAAAAATCACGAAGTTGGCAAAATCCGAGCCCCGAGCCCACTTCTCGAAAAATTCCAAAATTTACATCACTGTATTCCTCGTCTCGCCACGAGTCTATACATATCAAATTTACAAAAATCGGAGTTCGTTTTCCCCTCCAAACTCACATTTAAACTCTCTTGAGTTTTCAAGCCCTAACCTCCATTTTACCCTTTGATTCCTTGAATTTCAGTGATTAATCAATGTTTTTACACCCAAATAACATATTCCGAGGCTAATAGTTCTTACCTGATGAAGCTCCTTCGATTTCTCCTAAAAATCGCCCAAGAACAACCCTAGTCGAAGTTCCAAATATTTTCTTAACTTCTGAAATTCGCGAACACTGTTCATTAAACACAAGCCCGATTTCCGCTTCTGCGGTCCTTTAACCGCACCTGCAGTACCGCTTATGCAACAAATTGACCGCCTATGCGATCTCACTTAAAAATTCGTGGGACCGCTTATGCGACTCAGCATCCGCTTTTGCGTTCCTCCATCGACCGCTTCTGCGGTGTATTATCCGCTTATGCGGACCCGCTGAAGCGACCCCCCAGTCCGCTTATGCGGAATTGCCCTGGGCCACGCCTGACCTCTTATGCGGCCATCCCACCACATCTGCGGAAACCGCTTCTGCGGCTCCTTTTCCGCAGATGCGGAAACACCAGAAGGCAGAAGTTCAGACCTGCAACATACTTCCAAAATTCCCGTTTAACCACCCGAAATCACACTGAGGCCCCCGGGACCTCAACCAAAAGCACCAACACATCCTATAACCTTATTCAAACTTGTTCCAATCCTCAAAACACGTCAAACAACGCTAAAACCAATAAATACATCAGATTCAAGCCTAGTTTTCATCAAAACTTCCGCAATGCGCATTCAATCAAAAACCCGACCAAACGATGTTCGAATGACCTGAAAATTTGCAGACATATCCAAATTCACCTAACGGAGCTACTTAAACTCTCGGAATTCCATTCTGAACCTCGGATCAAAATCTCACCTACCCACCGGAATTCGCCAAAATTCAAACTTAGCCAATTCAAGCCTAATTCTACACCAGACCTCCAAATTCAATTCCGATTGCACTCCTAAGTCACAAATCATACCCCTAAGCTAACCAAATCATCATAATTCACATCCGAGCCCTCTAACTAAATAGTCAACTTCTAGTTGACTTTCCAAAACAAGCTCCCCTTTAAGAGACTAAGTGTCTAATTTCCAACTAAAACTAATCCAATTCTATTCAACCAACTCAAATTCTGATATTGAAACATAGCGGAGCATAATATGAGGGAAACGGGTGGTAACTCACGTGACGAAGGGCCGGGTCGTCACATCGGGCCTTGGCTTTGAGGTCTATAACCTTTGATTTCTGGGGGGGATATCCTTCTTGACACTAGTCCATCCTTTTGTCAATCTCCTTTTGTCGGGGAATATCCTTCTGGACACTGGCCTTGCGCTTGTTACCTCTTGACTTATACCACTTGGGTGTACCAATCAGATCCCGTCTTGCATAATTGGAAAGCTGATGGCAAATTTTGAAGTCTTTTCTCACAAACAGACTCTGTTGGGAAATTTTTATGAAAGGAGATAAAAGGAAACAGAATAAAAGACAAAGGAAAAGGATGACTCTCTAAAAAAGGAAAAAATATTAAATAAAAACCTATCAAATGCGGATACCAACTCTAATGGTCATGACATGCACATGTGACCTGTCCTCCGTTGTTGATCGTCCTTCATAATTTCCATCTGATGATTTCCATCTGATTCTTACCCTTATTCGACTTGTAGTTCCCGAAGGTTTTCACTATCAAGCTTCGCTCATTTTGGTTTTTCCCTCAACTTATAGTCGCCTTAAGGTGCCCGTGAAGGTTTTCACCAATAAGACTCTCTCATTTGTATTACTTTTCAGCTGGGGATTGGTGTGTTACCGATAAGACTCTCTTTTTATTTCTTTTCTGCTGGAGACCAGAGTCTTTTCTACTGGGAATCAGAGTGTTATGTTCTGATAAGATTCTCTCATTTGTCTGACTTGGCCTCTTTTGAAGACTGATCGAAAGGTCTTTATTTGGACCGTAATGTGGGATTTTGGATAGGGCTAGAAAGAAATTAAAGGCTCAAAACAAAACAACCTGGGTTCAAAATTACAACCTTCGGAACTAGATTTATTTATAATAAACACAACTTTTGCCCCAGTTTCTTGCTTGGGGATTTTTGATTTTTGTTATACTATGACCGAGCTGTGAAGCACCTACGTATCCTCTTTGAGGAATCAGGTCAAACGTAGTTCCCAATTCCTCGTTGTTCTAGTTTTCCTTTTTTTTTCTTTTCACTTATCATTCTTTTTTTCCTTTTCTTCTTCTCCCTTTCCTTTTTTTTTTGTTTTTGTTTTTCTTCTTTTTTTTCTTTATCTTCCATGTTTGTGTTTCTAGTCTTTGCTACTGATTCCGAAAGAAGGGTATGAAAGAAAACAAATAAGGCTCAAGGGGTTAACGAAGGATAAAGTGTTTAGATAGCAGAACAAAATACCTTCGTCATTCCAATCTTCAAAACATGCCAAGTGCAAACAACACAATTAAACATTCGCAACGTCTTATGATTGTGTCAGACTTGATAACCATATCCCCACCTTTGCCCTTTCCATCGGTTGACTTTACAGCGTTATTGGACAATACTCCCATTCTCATTATCACGAACGACCCTTGCCAATTTGGGCAAATTTGAATTTACAGTTTCCTTGATGTTTTACTTGCCCCAGTTTCACATGACTCGGGCTCCAAATAATCTCAAACTGTTCTTATTTCCTTTAAATGTCCCGATCACCTCCCAATGGTTTTACGATTAACTTTTAAGATTAGGACCAAACTGTTGCGTGCTTGTCATGTCACTAGAATCGACAGGAAAAGAACTATAAAAAGGAGAGGACCAAACAAAAGAAAATGTTTAGAAAAATTGGAAAATAGAGAATTGTATTAGATAGACAAGGAAAGAGTTTGTACAACAAAACAAGCACGATAAACTGGGGTACAACCCTTGGAACAAACCTAGACAACACCAAATGAGATACTATGACCAGAGGAACTGGGTAAAATAAAATGATAAAAAGGTTTGATTTACAAGACAATATGCAGATTACAACCATGAAATAACCTGGACAACAGAAATCACAACAAAACAAGCTACCAAGATTCCTTCCTAGTGAGGAGGGAATGACTTTTCAATTCTTAGGCTTGACTTTTAGCCACAAATTTGCTCATCTGAATCAGCAAAGCCTTCTCCAATTTCAACATCATTAACTTCAGTTAGCAGGTTTCCGAGGGAATTCCCATACTCCATGTCACCAGGAATCATCACCACAAAGTGTGCATCATGACGTGCATGTAAAGGATTCTGCGCGATATTCTGGGTGTCACTGTCTTGGATCACAATAAGGTTTTCCTGGATCTTACGTTTCCGGCTTACCACAAACCGACCACCTCAATTTTCTTCACAATTCAAAACAGAACATGTTAGAATGGACTCAGTCGGTCCTCATTATTAACAACATCTTTTTTTTTCATTTCATCATTTTTCATTTTTTTTTCAATTTTTTCATTTCTTTTTGCCTTTTTTTGGTTGTGGTCGAATCTTATGGAGATTGCCTACGTATCATGACCCCGCATGAATCAGACCGTGCGTAGTTCGTGCAAATTAAAGGTAAACAACAATGAAATATTTTTTTGGAATTTTCAATTTTCATAATAAAACACACTTTGTTTACAATGATTAAAAAAACTGACAGACTTAGACTGAACTAGCAGACTCTGGTGAAAGACGAGATACAGACTCGAATATTAAACAATCCACATACTCTAATCAAAAGAAATACAAATTAAAAAAACAAATTCACAGATTCCTTCCCCTATATGCCAATTTTAACCAAATGGCTATTTTTTGCAAACGTGGCCCCTTCTCAATTTCACATGAATTTTGAGGTCGCGAAGGATTATTTTACAAACTTGTCCGTTCTTTTACGAAAACAACCTTTCGACAACTGAAAGATACTCTAAGGCTATCTTGGCAAGAACGGTTCAATACATTGCCGAAGCTGGCTCGGCTTATTTTGACCAAAAATTACAATGGCATTCACTTGTCCACTGACTTTTTGTTTTTTGTTTTTTTCAAAATTAGAAAACCTGATATTGCAAACACGGCCTTTCAGTGCCCCGGGTACGAAGATTCTAAGGCTGTGTGGGTCAAGGGTGGCCGTTTATGCAAAGTCAACCTTCTGGCGTCCCTTTCGGGAACATTCGGCTATTTTCGACAAAATGGCATCACCTAACTTATTCATGATTCTTTTTTTCGAATTAAAACAAAAGACCCGGTATTGCAAACACGGCCTTTCAGCGCCTCGGGGACGAAGATTTTAAGGCTGTGTGGGTCAACCAACCGAAAATCTAAAAAATGACCAAAGGTGGCCGTTTATGCAAAGTCAGCCTTCCGGCGTCCCTTTCGGGAACATTCGGCTATATTTGACAAAAGCGGCATCACCCGACTTATTTATGACAAAAATTAAAATTTTGACATTTTTGGCTATATTTGCAAAAAGGGGAGGTTGGACCCGATGAGGGTTGCCTACGTATCTCACTTCCGGTGAGAATCAAACCAGCATAGTTCGGGCAATAAAACAAACTATATTTGAAAACAAAACATTTTTTTTTCAAATCATTGGCAAATAAAAACCAAATCACATTTTTTTCTTTATTGGCAAATGAAGCAGAATATTTTTTGAAAATATTTTTTTTTCAGTGGAAAATAAAACAAACTATTTTGAAAAATAAAACTCTTTTTCCTTTTTTTTTCATTTTTCTAAAAATCCGATAAAGTCTCGGCACTACTTGGACATTGGTATTTTCAAAACAGGTGGTTAACTCCCTTACCCTCTACACTGTTATCTCTCTTCTTTTTTTTTTTTAATTTTTCCCAATATTCAAAAGCCGGTCAACATGCCAGCCCGAAGTAAATAAATGCACAAGTAGCAAGTAAGATGCATCAGGATGATCTTTTTTGTTTCAGGTACACCTATCCTAGACAGACCCAACCCCTATGTTGAGTCTCCTAAGTCAAATGCACATGATGCAAACAAACGTTCCTACTAGGGATCCGACATGAGGCTTTGTTTTTCTAGGTTTAAAACCTGGATTTATTGTTCTAGA